>VMKM01000011.1:1060000-1225001 GCA_008360985.2 Macquaria ambigua | reverse complement strand
ATATGAAAATTAATTCAGCATGTAAGCCCTGAGGGGGAAGAGAACCTGAAACACAGCAAATAGAAAAAGAAAATGTTGGACGCGACACAAAGAAAAGCGGAGGGTGAGGTTATGTAAGATCTGCAGAATTGTGACTTGGGGGGAAAGAGAGAAAGGGTGGGGGGGTGGGTGCAGAAACTGCTTGGTCGAACCTAACAGAGTATCGCTGGGTTGCATCCATTAGCCTCCACACGGGGGGTTGTATCAGCACACACTGCATCACAGGTGAGAATGATTACGCTCACACATACGCACACCATCCTCACGCATACACCGGCCTTCATTACACATCTGGTTGAGTTTTGTTGAGGGAAGCTGCGTTGGGGTGGTCCTTGCTCCTCTAACAGGTCTGTCCTGTTAATACAGCAGGCCACGGAGAGTCCGTCACCCTGCGGGGCAGCATCTTAACATCTTAACATCTCCCCTCTGTGCAGTTCAGCAACGCTCACAGCTCAGTGTAGCAGTGCAAACAAAAGCAGCTAAAACGGTTGGATTCTAACATGGCGGCTGGTGGAAAGAAGCCTTTATTGTAATAAGGAAAACAAAGGTCATGATTTAAAGTAATAGCTCAACATTTTGGGTAATGTACTTATTGTTTTCTTGCCGAGGGTTAGATGAGAAGATCGACACCACACTCACGTCAAGTGCTGTAAGCTAAGCTAACATCCTGCTGGCTTAATATGTACATTGATCTTCTCATCCAACGCTGACACTACTCTTCAACATAGAATTGCTAAAATAGTAGAATGGGACAGTAAACACTAAATGAATGATGAAATTCAACTTAACGTCCCTTGTCCACACTGTTAAATATCAACTAGACAACACAACATTGCTTTATTGATATAGATAGAGGTGTTCTTTGTTTCTTTGCCCACAGGTGAAAAATGGTGCATTGCATTCGGTTTTGTGTTGGAATTATCAAGTAAAAGCACTTAATGTAAGTATGTATGTTTTCATCTTTGCTTGTCTTCATGGCATAAATGTGAAAAAACAAACATGAGGTTTAACTGGAATCCAGACCCCTCTGCATACCGAGACAGAGGTCTGCGATCTGCGGTTCTGGGTTCTATTTAACCCGCTGAGGTTACGTCGGTTCTGCTCAGGGACTTGGCTGTGAAGCCCAGTTCCTGTGGCTTCAGACCAAACCAAGAACAGAAATCCTTTTCCTTACAGATCTTTCATGATGTCTGGCTTCTCTCATCTCTCTACCTCAGTGTCTCCTCGATCCCGTTCCAGAAACCATGAGAGCAAAATGGACTTCTCCTTCTTCTCTGCTTCCATCGCTGTGGTATCACTGAAGTATCTGAGGGTTATTCTGAAGCATCACTCAGATGGGATCAGGCCATGTTTGGTCATGAATGTGGTTTTGGGCGAAGAGACGTGAATGAAAGGGAATGAAAACTGACAGAGTAAAACACTCGAGGATGAGGGCCTGTTGCGGTGGACGGCTTCGGCCAGACCAATGCGGCCAATGTAACTATCCAGGTGTACTGTTTGATTTGGCCAGAGCTCTGAGAAATGAACAAACTGTCTGCATGTCAGTAATCTGATATATAAAGAAGAAACACACATACAATACATGCACACATGCTAAGAAGAAGATAAGACAGCATGAAGTCATAGAGCTTTTATGTGAGAGACTTTATTTACTGTAGAAAGCTTTGAGAAAACATCTGAAAGTCGGAATTTATTAAAATTCCTGATGCATTATTTTATTGCATTTAACTGGTCCTTTGTTTTTAAGGCTATGATGCAGACATTATTTTATAACTCTAATTGTTATAAAATAATGATCCTTTTCCTTCACATACACCCTTTTAACCTCCCCGTTAAATCTGGAGGTCTAGACCTGGACTCCTCTTTAAAGTCACTTTGGGAACTTTAAACATGGCTTCATGTCTGATTGGGTCTCAGTTCTTCAGTAACTTATACAAAGCAGCTCCTGCACCATGCATTTGCGTGTGTGTGTGTGTGTGCGTGTGTGTGTGCAAGTGCTCATGACTGCATCTTGGACCTAAGTAGCAACAGATGCTGTGCTGACCTCAGAGGCTTCCTGGAAACGCAAATTTGTCAAAATGAAGCAGGAAAAAGAGAGAGCAGCAGTTTAGGTAAATGTAATATATAGGGGACACACACACACACACACACACACACACACACACACAACACACACACACACAACACACACACACACACACACCAAGCTTAGGGTAGTGTTACATGGGATGCACACAATGAATAATTACAAATACACACACAGCATCAAATAGAGAGAGAAATATATTACTGAATATCCAGGTAGTTCACACACACACACACACACACACACACACCATCCTGTAAGTAAACTGCTGATGTAGATTTACATTAACTATCTGATTTATCACACAAAATGTGTCAAAGAGTGAAGAGCTGCACAAGAGTGCAAATCAAATAAATGTTTAAGGTAAACAACATTGTCCACTAGAGGAGCCAGTGCTAGTTTTTAACTAGTCAGACCACATTTTTAAGACATAACAATAGAAAAAAATGAAGAAATATTTATTTTAACTGACCATTTAGTCTAAATGGCTAAAGGGAAAAAAAGGAAAAAAAGTTTAAAAGAACATGAACTAAAAAAGAATCTCCTCACCTAACCCTTCATCTGATTTTATGCTTCAGGAATAAAACAATAAATCCCTGCAGCTGACATTTTATCTCCAGAAGATATGTTTTAGAGGTAAAAATTAAGCTGCTTAGTGTAGTTTTTGATAAGGCGCAATTTCCTGCCGATGTAATGACGGAGCATTTGAAACACAGCTTGTAAAACAAATGTTGTTCTTTCGTTGGCTTCGCTCTGCGAGGATTTGCGCTCGCTGGCCTTTGAGCGATAACACCAAATGATTTGATGTGTGATTTAATGCCGCGGTGCCTCACTGAGAACCACATTGCCTTCTCATCCATCTCTCCTTTTCTGTTCCATTTTTTTCTTTCTTTCTTTCTTCAGTACCGGAAGCAATCACGCTATCTCTGTGACGAACAAGCAGCCTGACCGCATGATATCACCTCTTTAGGAAAACAAGAGGAAACGCGTGCCAGTTGCTCTCACATGCGATCAATTATTTTACGGTGAAGTCAAGCTGGGGGGAAATTTCCAGCCATTAGCCCTTTAGTGCAGGGATCATACTGAGGCTAATAGTGACTAAACACTGAATAAACACATTTGGCTAATAGGTCATTCGAACCTGAAGCGGAGAAGGTGAGCCGTTTGATTGGCCAGAAGGTTCTTGCATTTTAGCATTAGCAACATGTGCACTCAGAAATGCACAAAGGCATGCACAGGGAAGGACAAAACAATACTCAAACAAACTTTATAATACAACAGCTCGAAGTGTTTGGTTTTTGTCAAGACTGTCACAGGCGGTTATGGTAACTACTGTAAATCACAATTTAAAAGGAAGCAAGCTACACAAGCGAGCCATGCAGCTGACTTGCAATCAGCAGTTAGCGTGCGTCAGCTTTAATAGAGCTTTCAGGGCAACACGAGGCAATTTAAGACAGCCAGTTTCTGCATGAACTTCTGGTTTGTTAATCAAATGCTTAAAAATGATGCAATGTTGGAAAGGGGGACAGTCTCCAAAGCTAGGTCATTTGTCAGGAATTTGTCAATCAGTGTGTCACTTTACTTTAATACCAAGAGTGGATCCATATTTTTTTAAAAAGGATAAAATTTCAAACCTCAAAATTACACACATGCACATCATATACAACACATATCACATCACAAACATACACACATACACCACTGGTGGAAGAAATATTCATATCCTTTGTTTAAGGTAAAGTAGCAATAACACAATGTAAATATATTTCATTACAAGCAAAAGTCCTGCATTCAAATTTGTATTATGAGCATAATGTGATGTTAAAAGGAAGACTACACATCATGTACAATGGCTCCTGTCACTGAGTTATTGATAATATCATATGAATTATATTATTTTGTTATGTTATTGTGTTATGTTTGACTATAGGATTTATTATTTCATAATTACCAGTGGTGGAAGAAGTATTCAGATCCTTTACTTAAGTAAAAGTAGCAATACCACACAATGCAAATACTCAACTACAAGTAAAAAGGTTACTTAAGTAAAAGTAAATAAGTATTATCACCAAAATGTATCAAAAGCATCAAAAGTAAAAGTACTCATTAGGCTGAATGGGACCTAGAAGTGTTATATTATTATATTATTGGATCATTGTTATTGATGCAAAGAAATACTTATACTACTGGTTGAGGTGGAGCTATAACTGCTTATATTTGTATGTGGTTGTAGTGGCGTAAAAAGTGCAATATTTCCCTCTGCAATGTAGTGGAGTAGACGTATATACTCTAGTAGCATAAAATTAAAATATCCAAGTACAAGTACAAGTTCTTCAAAACAATACTTAAGTAGTTTTTTTGAGTAAAGAACACTTTCCAGTACAATCAAGTACCTGAATCATCAAATCTCCACATATCACAAGTATTCAACTACTACTACAACTATCCTCTGACACTCTCTACAAAACTTTATGAGCTTAAACTGGATTTTTTTTTAAACATCAGTGTTGTTTGACTAACTGTATTTTATGGTCTTTCTATTATTTTGTCCACCCTGTATGTACACACACGCACATATCCACACACACACACACACACACACACACACACATACACAGCTTCAGGCACTGCATGAGCAGGGTGAAACTTAACTACTCGCCTAATTAACACAGGCTGAAGGTTTCCCCCTCTAATTCCAGCACCTTTAACCTCAACATGAGAACCGGGTACTCACCAGAAAACCTCGACCCCGGAGCTCACTGCAGCAAATACAGTACAACCATTTTCATCTACTCAAATATGCTCTTTATATTTTTTCTATTTATAGTGTATCTGTGTTTATTTTCCATCCAGGAGCAAATACTGTATGAGAAATGTAGTCACTCATGTTAAACCCAGATTTTTTCTGCATGGTCTGCTTACACTGGATTCATCCTCAGAGTCGTGAGATTTTTGCAGCAAAGAGTGTGATTATACGTTTTTAACTTATTTGTTTTTACTGCAGAAGTTGCTCTCTCTCTCTTCCCATCACCCTCTCTCGTCTTTCCCCGCCCCTCTCTCTCTCTCTCTCTCTGTTTCTTCCCCTCCCTCTGTTTATTCTTCTGGCGGTGCAACAGGCCCCAGAGCCCAGAGGCAAGTCATGTTCTCAGGGAAACGGCAACTCTCCACAGAGCTGATATCAAAATAGTTTAAAATGTGAATTGTCTGATAGTTCCCAGTGAGTGCAGAGCCGAGCCAAACACTTCCAGATCCCCCTGCCAGCAGAATGTAAACAGAGCCGGGGCCCGGAGAGAGCGAGTGAACCTGTTGTGTTCTTGTCACACAACAGAGCCGGAGTCTGGTTGGTTTGGTTGGCTGGGACCAAGGTTTCCAAAACTTTTTTTTCTTTCGTAGTAGTGTGTTGTTTTTGCTCAAAAAGTCAAGGGTGTGCAGGTGGTGACTCTTGATGGGGAAATATTTTGTCAGAGCTAGAAAACTGAGATGAACCAGACGTCAGCAGAGTTATTTCTTCATGTCTAAAATTAACAATAGTGAGAAAACAACAGTGTATTTTCCTCTGAAAGATATGTTGAAATAAAAATTAAAAAAAAGAAGCTTAGTCTGGGGTATCTGGGGGCCTAGAGGTACAAGATGCTGACCATGTAGTTGCAGTGTCCCCATTGTCGTACCCAATCTCTCTCCCCTCGTTCCCTGCCTGCTCTCGACTATCTGTGTATCTGATAAAGTAAAATGGCACCACTCCACCTTTAAAAATATATATTTTTGTATGACAGCTGTGACTGGAGGCTTGTTAAGATAACACATATGAATAAGATTTTAATTTTCAATGGCACAATAGTTCCTGTGTGTTATTGCGTAACACTTTACATTAAGTAACCCTGTTTAGAATTTATAATCAATATACTGTACAAACATTTAATAAATGGTTTATAACACACTATAATGTAGTTGTATGCAGCTATAAGGACATTATAAAGTGTTTATTAATGTATGGTATTTGCCTACACATTACGTCTCCTATGTGTTTTACTATATTGTTATTCATTATCTGTTTTTACACCAGCCTCCTTTTATGGGTGACCACAGGAGGAGTTATAGTAGTTGACAAATACATTAATAAACACTTATATCTGCTTACAACTACATTATAGTGTGTTATGAACCATTTATTAAATGTTTATATACTGCTCATAAATGCTAAATAAGGGGACTTAAAGTAAAGTGTTGCCCAAAATGCAAATAACATGATAATTATACCCAGGAACATGTAATTTACTGTGATTATGCAGCTCTATATATACTTATAACACAAGAGTTTTGCACATAAAACAAATAAAGATCGCTGTTGACCACAAAAGTCGGCATAGCGTCCGTTAAAGGGGTAAAATTGGAACGCTCAGATTGATCATCAACATCACATTTTTTAAAATAGTTTACATAACAAACATATTCATCAACTGTCTTTGTTTTCTTTACAGTAATTCCCGTTCAAACAGTGGGTAATATGTGTTGGTGATGATTTCTGGTGTGTGAAGAGTTCTTCTAAAATCCACATAGCCTCTCAGAGCATATTAAAGTTATTATATATGACTGCTCCCCACAGCTCTCGAAAGGTGCACTGAACTACTTACGTAATAATGTGCTGGACCTCTGGGCTGCTGGCGAGGGAAATTTAGGGAAACACCTCAGTTAGGTGTTTCCTGAGAGAAACACCGAACAGAGAAGCCATTATAGAGGAGAGAAAATGTTCATGGCGTTTTATTAAATGTGAAAAATGAAAATGAAATTTACAAATGAGTTTGATGACAGTCGTGCAGCGGAGGAAACGTCGTGACCTCGAGGTGTAAATATAAAATCCTGTATGTGTAAAATCTCAACCACAGATGATTTGTGCTGAAACTCTAACACACATCCCCCCTAAACATGGAAAATGCAATTATCTTCACTAGTTTGCTGGGAAAACAATCCTTGAAACATAATTGTGTTAATTCCATGTCTTTGTGTGTGGAAAATATCTACATGAACTGTATATTTTCAGTGCATTTGTGATTTGTGGTTTTTATTGATGTACTGGAAGATTTAATATTTCTGTGTATTTGTGCAAGCACGCCTGCACGCTGAAAGAAAAACAAATCTTGCATAATGCTTGATTTGTGCCTTCATTTGTTTGCCCGCATGTTTGTTTGCACTGGCATTCAGTACATGTTTGTCAGGTAGCTGGAGATGCCAGCACGTAGTTTAACAATGTAATGTATGAAATAAATTATATTATCATCATCATCATCATCATGTCCAGGACAACGATGTGTGTGTGAGTAGATGAAGAGTTTTCTCAGCTTTGCTTAACTAGCATATTTTGACTTTTTTGGGCGTTCTCATAGTGATTTTTTATCTATTTGTTTATTTATTTAATGTACTTCACATCTGCAAACCTTGCTGTTACTCTTTTTAAATGTGCTCTAATCATTAAAAACTTTATATCTTCACTTCATTCCTTTCTTCCTGTGTCGTTCTACGCTAACAGACTTTTATTTCATTGAAATAAAAATGGTGCTCAACTGTTTGTTAGCGATCCAAATACTGAAATGTATCCCATTCATCCTTCCAAGTATATGTCACCCTGTTAAGTCACTTAAAAGCTTATAATGTCAAACACAAATGTACTGTTTACACGGATGAAACATCTCAAATGTTTGACTCTCAACGCGACTAAATGAGGATTCGATTCAAAAAGAAATACTATAAATAAAAAATAAAAATGTTCATGAGCATGTCTGCTTGTTGGGGCATTTGTGGGCTTTGCCTGAATAAGCACTGGAACTTTCCAACATTTCTTTTCCTTTTTATTTATTTTTTGTCTGTGTTGTTTTCTCAGTATTGCAATGCATCACTTGACATTACCCAAGCAAGTTTGAGCTGCAGCGCATCAGCTGAAAGCAATTTGGTCCGGAGCGCAGCTGCCAGGCGGATAAGACTTTCCTTCTTTCGTTTACTTTGAAATGTTCCTTTTTTTTCAACATCCAAAATACACAAGGCAGCCAAATTGCTGACATGTGTGAGAGGGGCAGCGAGACTCCTGCATTCTTTCATGCCCCACTATGCAAAACTCCACATTGTTTATTTAAAGAACACTGAACACTTTAGCACTATTAAGAAACATGTCATATAGTAAACTAAAGGTTTCCTCTCAGGAAAAATCCCTGTCAGTTTATTTTTCTTTTGCAAAAAGTTATTTTAGTTTTGACTCACAAACTGCCTGCATTTCACAATTAAGCAACAGTGTTGTAGCACGGCTTGTGTAGTGCAGGACGCTAACAGGCTCGGTAAACCTGGAAGTGGTGTGATTATTTATGTGTTGAGGCGTGGACGTGTGAGATGGGAGGACTGGACTGTGTCTTTCTCACTAGCTCACAGTGACCAAAACAAGACGACACTGCAAAGAGGACGGAGAGGTGAGAAAAGGCGGTGTTTCCTTTATTTTTAGCTGCTTTTTCTGCCTTGCCTTGGCTAACTTTAAATTCAGCTAAACAGATGAATATATTCAAAATACATTAATTGTCTCAGAAAAGATATGCTTGGGCTGCAGCCTCAGCGAGCAAGACGTTTCCAGGAAGAAACAAAACATGATTCAATATGGCCTCAACACCTACGGCAATGAAATGTAGCTCTCCCTACGGCTTATTGGACTGCAGACAATTAGAGAACAGCAAGAGTTTGCTTTAATGCATGACAGGGTTGAGAGAAAAATTAAAGATGACAAGTGAGGACCGTACTCTGACACACCATGATCTGAGTGGAAAGAAAAGAGCAAGACAGAGGGGATGTAAGGTCTGAGAGACGCAGACAAGGAAAAAGGGCAAAACCTGACATGTAAACCGGGGACGACAGCCAGAAGACAGCCTGTGCGTCAGTGTAGGCGAGGTGGTGGGTTGGAGGAGGGCGTGGAGGGAGGGAAAGAGGCTTCCAGGGAGAGAGAGAGACGGGAGGGCCCGTTGTGAGTGATAGCCCACCAGGGCCTCAGAGCGGCCCGACGCTGGGAACAGCTAACCTACCTTGACATGCGTAGGAAACCCAAAACTCTCTGAGCCCTCTGTCAGATAGGAGCCACCCAGAGGAGCCCCGCCACAACTGTGTAGCCCGAGCCCCTGTGCGTCCTTTTTAACTAGCTTTGTTTAGATGAGCGCACGGCGGAGGAATGCTTCAGTATACCTTGCAGAAACCACAACCACAACGGCATTAGGGCGACATCAGCTTCCCAGCGCATGGGAATAAGTCAACTCTGGCTACTGGCAGGATTATAACTGCTGGCTGGAGTTCAGTGCGTACACACTGTATGTGTGTGTGATTGCATGTCAGCTGGTCTGTGTACTCTGAGTGTGCATACAGTATGTATGAAAACCCTTCAGTAAAAGTCCCTTTGATGCTGTAATACTGTCAGAAAGATAAGAGCTGACTAGAGTAAAGTGACTCTGAGGTGGTTTTGGGTCATGTTAGATTTTGAGTAAAGTAGTAGTGTTGAACTTTGTTGACAAGGATCAATAATCCGATCATCATCATCCTTTAGTATGTACATCTAAAGCAAAAGCACAGAGGCATCCCCAAAGTGGTGGTGAGTCTCACTGTAGGACTCTTCACCCCTTAGCAGAGCTGGAGACCTGAGGGCCTTGGAGACTTGGACTTGAGACTTGTTCTGCCAGAAAGACCTGATCTGACTCAAGACCTGAAAGCAATATACCTAGTAAATAAGACATTATCAGGCGGGCCTTGCATAGCAACACAGCTTGAATATTTATTAATTAGGTCAATGCACTGAAAGGACTTTCTAAGTAGAAAAAACTAACAAAACACTGTTAACAGAGTAAAACAATAAAATGGTGTGTCACTTCAATGGTCAGCCTTCAGAGACTTACATCCTGACTTACAATTTGCTTGTCAGGACTTGATTTAGACTGTGCCCTACTTTTCTTTAAAGTCTAAAGCATGCAAAATTACAAACTGCAACTACTGCAATTACAAATGGGTTTTTTTTTTTTACCATAATATAGACTTGTGAATAACAGATGAGGGACTTTATGTTATATAATCTCAAAATAATGACATAAAATGACCAATTAGCATTACTCATCCAACAGGCTTTTTTCATGGAAGGCATTTTGACTTGACACAGTAGGAAAGGCACAGGTGTAAAAAATAAAATTAATGCTGGCTCACTGTCAAACTGTCACGGCTTACCGGGCCACTTGAATAGAGCGGAGCCATCGCTAATGTTATTAGTAACACCTGTGCTTTTCCTGCTATGAAAAGTCAAAATGTCTGCTGTGAAAAAGACCTACACCCAAGCTTTTAGCTGGCACTCACTTTAGTGGACAGTACAGGAAGTATTGTAGCAAAAACCTTAAATAGATTTTTTAAATTACTTTTTAAAAATTGATTTGATGGAAGCTAACGGTAATACAAAATATGAAAACATAATTATCTGACTATGGGAACTTTGTTGCAGCATATATTTAATTATTCACAGGTCCATACAAAAGAATATTAGTTCACTTAATAAATACGTCTCTACAAGGAGCACAGCATGACAAATGCACACACAGTACTGCGTTAACAAATTAATCAAAGGAGAGAAAGAGTAAAGGGTGGATGTGCGTCCGATGTGTGATCGGTCTATGTGGCTGAGAAGATGAAGAGTGAGACAGGGAAGGTTTTTTTGAGGGAGAGCACTGAAACATAGTCTGAGATAAAGCAAATGACGACAGTAGGAAAGCAAAGAGAGGAGAGGAGAGGAGAGGAGAGGAGAGGACGGGGAAGAAAAAGGATTGGATGTTGGCACGCAGGGAAAGGCAGTCTGCGGTAGACTTGTAAATAGCCGGAGGGACAGAGGGATGGAGGAATGGAGCTATCAGCAGAGAAGTGATGAAGGTCTGGGATCAGGCCAAGATAAACACAGGCCAGCCCAGAAGGAGCTGCAGCACCATGCACACACACATTTACGCACACACACACACACACACACACACACACACACGTATGAACTTTACTCACACATACATGTACAAATGCACAAACATACAAACACTTAAGGCTGCAGGCACTTTATATTCATCATACACCCGCAGTGAACACACTCACGCGCGTGCACACACACACACACACACACACACACACACACCTGCAGATGAATAAACATCGTACTGTATGGCTCTCAGACCACAACTTCTTGAGTGTTAAGCTGTGTGACAGCAGCCTGAGCTGTCATTTAGACATCTCATTTCATCACATACTTCACATTAGTCCATTTGCTCAGATACCACAGAATAAACACGCTGTGAGAAGAAATGGCTGGAGTTTTATTTTTAAACATGGGGAATAAACAGACTCGAGAGTTCGCTGAGCCCTCTGAAAATCCCTCTTACTGTAATATACGAAGAGTCATTTAAAACACTACTCCATCCCTTACAATGAAAACCTTTGAGTTGTAATTTTTTATAAATTCTCAAAGACAAAAATGTGTCACTGTGCGTGCTTGCATGTGTCTCTTTCGCTATGCATTTGTTCACGTGTGTTTATCAGCATGCACATGTCAGTGTGTTTCATTGTTTGTCTGCGAGAGTGTGAGTGAACTTCATTAGTGTGCTATGAAGCGAGAGCTCTCCTGCTCTGTCTTGTCTTTGTCCAACTAACACCTTGAGTGAAACCTTAAAATTTGCTAAATGTTATCTTAAGCGTGGCATTCAGAGGCGTTTTGGCAAAACTGCAGCATGAAAGAGCGGCTGTGAAGCGTGTCTGGCTGGAATGCAAAACACAAGTCATGGTCATCACTCTGTCACCGTACGGATTCAGGCTTTGAGGACCTACGGTCTATATGTGTGTGTGTGTGTGTAATTTTCTTCTGTTAAATTTAAGCAAGGTACTTAATCCCAATTGCTTGTGAATATGTTACTATTGTGAAGCAGGGTTATTGATTAAGACAATCCATCCGCAACAAAGAAAGCTTCATATAGAGGTTATAATCTATATTTTTATAACAATGGATCAAATGACTAGTTATAATATAAAAGGGGCGACCCACAGACAATTAGGACCTAAATCTGCAGTATCCCTCAGCTCTGCAGAGCTTTAGAGCATCTTTCTGCTCGGTGTTTTGGGTTTTCTGGCCCCAACTCTACTGTTTTGGTTCACTCTCATCGCTCTCATCAACCTTGTTTCTAGCTCTAAAAGAAGACTGTACGCTACTTGCTCAGCACCAAACGTCGGACAGACAAAGTTAGCGAAGTCGCTAAGTAAGCATAGTGGAGCATTAAACAGCCAAAGAGCCAGATATTTCTCTCAGGAGTTAGTGGAGACCAAAAGCAGAGCTAAAAGGTAGTAAATGAGGGCCTTATATTTGCTGGGTGGAGAGAAACATGACTCCAAATGAATGCTAATCTGCTGGATGTGAGCATAGGCAACTGTTTGCTAACAAGTTCATCATATCGACATAAAAGGTTATATGTCAGCGTTGTGTTCACAGCTTGTTTTCACTGCCCCCAAGTGGCAAAAAAATAAATAAATTTAAAAAATCCGTTTTAGCAGGTTTAAAAGAAGATTTAAACGTTTCCATAAATATTCCCCTTAAATGTAATATTCTACAACGTACCTCAAAATTTGTGCAGTCTTGGCCCTTTCCCATCCAGTGTATTTTGCATTATCATTATCAAAACAACTCAACTCCAGGTTGGGTAAAAAGAGCATTAGCAATGCAGCAAACAACTTTATAAGCAGGAAATTGGCTTTTACCACATGGTGAAAGACCATATATATTTCTCCTAATTTCGTTCTTATCTAATTATCCACCACAAAAAAGTATTTGTACCATCCACTTGTATCTTGTGACTCTACTCACATAAATGTTATGATGCAACACAGCTATTATTTTGGACTCTCTGGTTCTCTGTTCTCTCAAACATTAGCACTGTCAAGTCAAAGTTCACCCAAGCTGAATTCTACTGAAAGCAGTGAGCTAATTCACCGATTGTGGCTATACCATTGAAATTAATTAACTGTGGTTCAAAATGTCATAGTTATAAATGCTGGTGTGACCAGAACCACCAAGACTTGAAGGTTGTGGCCGTAGACCCGACAGGCCTACATGAAATCTTACTCTGCTGAGATGTTCTTTCTGTCTGTATGTGCCTGCATAGCTCTTCTCAGAAAACAACAGATTAAAAACAATGTCTGCTGTCTAAGTAAGTGCATGTGCATGTGTGTGAGTGTTTTTGAAGCTCTCAGATTATTAATCTCAATGAGTGGTGGTTGTGGACGTAGTGGTGGTACTTGCAGGCGTGTGATTTATACATAGAGCAACCTGCATGGCAGTTCAAAGCCACCCTGCGCAGTATGAGGGGATGAGAGGAGACATGAAAGCAGCACTCAACAACGTGTACAGTCTAGAGATCACAGAGCGAAATGGCAAGGAAGGCGCACCAACATAAACAAATCAAACACACATTTTAGAGTTTGTCAAATCAAGTGCACCCACATGTTAGGGGCTCTTAATGGCATGGATGCAGCAGACAAAGAGAAGTGCACTGTAGTGTTACTGATACAAAAGTAATGCATTGGTAAAGTATTCCAGAAAATGGAAATTCAGTGGAAATCTTCTGGAGAAGATTTCAGACCCCACTTTATCTATCCCAGCTGATAAGAACGTACTTTTGGACAATAGAATTTGTTTTATGTCTCCTTTAACTCCATCATCAGTCTCAAACACAGGTGAATTGATGGGGAAAGAAAAAATAAACATCTACCAGCTATGGCTGCTGGTGCTCATCACCACTTCAAACATTCACTTTATTATGTCGAACCTGACACTGAACAATGGGAATATTGGCAGCCATGTGTTATGAACAAGCCGGGTTGTTTGAGTATTTTAGCGCGTCGGGCTCCCAGGCGGGCCGTAGCTTTGTGAAAGCCCTGTATTGTATTTCTTTCCTGTGCCAGAGCCCGTTTCCTGTGGCGGTGCCATGTCAAACGATGACCCTCTGCTTCCTGCAAGTCGCATGGAGACAGGCCTGCCACGAGCCCTGGGGCCTCACCGCCAGCCACTGAACAACCTCCGAGCCCCCCCTCTGTCTGTCAGCTTTCAAGTCACTCCCCACCTCGCCCTTTTTAGATCTCACTTTTACTTGTATTTCTTTTTTTCCCCCCTTGCCTCTGTTTAACTCTTGCTTTTTATTTTACTCTCATTTCCATTTTCTCTCCTATCATCCCTCTTCTACCTCCTTCTTGCCCTACTTCAATATTTTCTTATTTGCCACCTCTGTCTGTCCACACCTCCTTTCCTCTTTACATCCCTTCTTCCCTCCTCCCTTTGTCCCACTGTCCAGGTCAGAAGAGGGTCTGTCAGGCGTTTCCTGTGCAAGCCACAGGTCCAGACCACACCTTGTGAGGGGATTTCTGCAGCTACAGTCAGCGACGCCCTATAGAAACAAGGAGATGTGCACACTCATGTCTGCGTATATACATGGAGCTACTGTACACACTGATAATATATGGTTGTTTTTGGCAATAAGCTGTGACTATGCACCATTGAACTTGCTGTCTGATAAAAAGAAACTTGTGGGAAAAATGTTGAAAACATGCCGTATAGAAAACACATTCAGCAGGAATTATATCACTGCACCATCTAGAATAAGCAAAAACAAAAAAAGCTCGAAGTGTATTTTTACATATTCTGAATAAAATCACAAAGACTGTTAGCAGATAGCTGTTGACCTCCCTTATAAGTCAAGTCCCTGTGTTTTTGTGCACTGAAACAAGACGTTTTTACATCATATGCAACCACCCTGGGGCCACATCTCTGCTTTTGAGTATGAGAAAGCTGTCAAATCATGCATTACTATTGGTCCCCAAAGAAATCAACCACATGGCAGGGGTTAAAGACTCGACCTGCCTGACGTTTGTAGTGGAGCAAGTCAAATCACAGCTGCTACTACAAGTATAGATTTTAAACAGCTGATATGTGTGCTGAAACAAAATCTGAGCTTTTATGGTTACTTGTATGCAACAGAGCTCCCTCACCACATTATAGCTCAACTTTGATCTCGGACAATGTCCCGGTGGCGAGTGCACATGTGGGTGTGCATTGGCACAGTCCACTATGTTCCACACGCCAGCATGCCTTTGTATTGGCTTCTCATCTCCTTCCATTCAAGGTCATGAGCACGCGTGTGCATTCACACGTGCGCCGGCAGCAATAACATACTTTACTTTGCATCTCAGAAATGACTCCTCTAGTCTTCTTCCAGTCCAGGTCAGAGGCAGGAAGTGAGCTGGGAGAAAAGGAGGAAGCAGAAGCAGCTCTCTCTGGCTGCAGGTAGTGACCCTCAACCTTGACCTCCAACCTCACCCTCCATCAGTCTGACAATACACACTCTGACAAAACACAGATGTGCAAACACGGTGGTGTTGCCTACAATTTGCCGATATTGAAGGAACTGTGTCTGGCAACATAAAGTCTCCAAATAGCTGATCGTTCTAACGTTAGGAAACTTATAAATCTTTTAATTCTGTCTCAAGGAAACTTAAAAGATGTAAACTTAAATAAAGACATCAGAATTCAGAATTATAATTTCTCTTTATTATTTGACAACAATTATAACAGCATGTTGCATTTGTTCACTCATTACATTTACAGAGGTGATCAGAAAAGCTGTATGGATTCATGGACTTTGTTCACACAATCATCCATCCTTCCTTCATCAAACTGTTTGATGATGCTGGAGGAGGTACAGCTAATGGCGAGACTGTTAGGACATGAGCCCTGTCCAAAACCAACCCTCGGATCTAGATAAAAGGTGCAAAAACCAGCATCCTTAATGCTCATGTCTGCACCTGCAGAGATTTAGTACCAAGTATCATTGCTGTATCAATGGTCACAAGTAGTCTAGCTGTTTTTGGACAGAGCCCATGGCTTTGGAAGATGACTGGCTTTCTGGAGCTGCCTCACCAGTTCCAGAAGAATAACCTGCTGCCATGTTTGGAAGGCTCTAGTTTACCCTCGATGGCTGGGTTGGGCTCAGGACGTGGTCTAGAATGGTAGGGGTTCTCAGGGAGGGGCCGCGGGGTCGACACTTTGGTCACCTACGAAAGAGAAGGAACATGCACGCCATGACTTATCAAACATACACAGTGTCTTGCAAGGACGTTTTGGTGGACATGCTCAGTTTTAGAGACACAGTGTTTTAAAGGACTTGATTCTTCTTGAAACACAACAAATACCTTGTATCTTAGGGAACTAGGTTTTTTACTTGGATGAAATCCTGCATACTCTTTAAACATTGCACCACAGAGGTTTATGCACGTGGGTCAACATTCCTCCTATGCCCTGAGCTGCTGAAACCTTGTCCGTTTCCTCCATTCTACCTATTGCAGCTCTTCCCTTGCATCATGATTTACATCCTCTCCACCTCATCCCTCATCCTCTCCCCTGCTTCTTCCCTCCTTTGCACTTTCTGTACGACTTCTGGGTCGGGTCTGTCGTTCCTTTATTCTGTCACTCTGTTCCTCAATTGCTCTTGTCTTAGACTGGATATGTCCCAGCCTGAATGGGCAACTATCTTTGCTCTCAACCTCCTTCCAAATTTAGTTTACTCCCACCATCTCAAACACAAGTAAAGTCTTTTCATTTGTTATATAGCTGAGCAACCAGAGAAACTCAGCCAGTGTGTGGACAGTCAACCTGGACATTTTTCATAGTAATCTGAAGTCAGATTTTTTTGTTTCCCTGCTCATGTGATTCGATTCCTTGAACAACAGCTCTGCCTGGCATGTGCAAAGTGGCCAGAAAGTTGATTACAGCCATTCACAGATTCCCAGGACTCCCAGGAGTCCAAGAAATGTCCAAAAAGCTATTGTCAAGATCAGGTTTTGGTCTTGTTTTGATTGCTGCTACCTAATTAGCGCTTGCCAGCAAGTTATGCAAGCCCCTTAAAAATGGCAGTTTTATGAAAAGAAAAACCAAAGCAACATAAAATACATGATTTGCCTGCTCAAAACTGGAGCCGAATGAGACTACTACGCAGATGCAATCAGAGCCTCTTGCACAGCCCACAATCAGCAAGAATAGAGCCCATCAACCAAGCTGCTCACATTGTGCATGCACAGTCGGTCCCTCACAAGTCTCACCTTAGACAGGTCACCCAGCTCAGGTCTCTCCCACCCCAGCTTATCAAGGACACAGTTGTCGAAGCTTTGCTGCTGCTTACGGCAACGGCGCAATTCCCCCAAGTTCGAATAATCCAGACAGGTCCAGTACTCTGTGAAGGACTCAGCGCAGTTTCCCTTGATTTGCCTACGAGGAACAGTGCAAACAGATATTTGAATTAGAATCAAATATGCAAGACTAAGATTAAAATAGTCGAGAAAACCTGGTTGTTATGCACGAGCTGGAAGCTTAAAAATGCTTAAAAATATATGTTTACAGATATTTAGTGACTCAGAAGGAACAAAACCGATATTTAAAATGTAAACAACACAGGAGTTGAAAACATTTCTGATCACAGTTTATCTAATGTGCCTGAACTGCTCAGATTCAAAATTGACACTCTAACCATGCCAAGAACTTTTATTAAATTGTGGTTTATGACTGGTCAGTTTCCACTAGTCAAAATATTTCTGAGGTTTCCATACTAAGAAGTTTCTGAAGTGGTCATGTGAATGAAGTGCTGCTAAAGGTGTCTGGCAGTTGCCAGAAGCACAAGAATCAAACCAGGTCCCAGGTGCAATTACAACTTTTCTCAAATCTTTGCTCATTATAATAATTAGAGGTATTGCTCTTTCACAGTAACTCTCCGTTTATCTTTGGGGTCAGAGTGTCGGTTGTTTGTTTCGGCTTTAGAATTAGAGGTCATGTGTTTTTTTGAGAACCAGAAACACAATCTGTTTGAGACACACACAAAAGCGCCTTAGTTACTGCGTGGGCATCAGGGTATAACCAAAGCCCAGTCTAAAACTTTCAGTAAACACAGACACAGCAGTTAAGAGTGAAAAACCCCAGACCACTTCCTCAAATAGCCCCCAAGGGCAGTTTTATAGACACAATAAACTCTGTATTTATTCATGGTTTAAATTAACAACCTTTTTTCTATTGGTCATTGTTTTAAAAAGTAGGACAGAAAAATACATAAAGGTGTTCTCTACATCATACTTTAGTCACCACCAGTTGATTAATATTTTACATTTATTTTAAGATAAATGTTCTAATTCAATAGCAAAAAACACAGAAAAAACATCAGTTACACATTTTTATGAAATGAAAATGAATGAAGTTTAGTGAAGATGATAAATTAAAAAGCTTTGCGGGAATAAATACTGACTCAATAAGACATCTGTAAGATTACTACTCTGACAAAGTACACTTACACAATGGAAAATATCTTTTCAGACATCTGGCAACATCCCAGGAAAATTAAAGTCATTGAAAGTTTGACCAAAAATCTGAAATCTGCTGTGGGTATTTCTGCTTTCTTGAAAATCCAGTTCTGTCATCGCATGAAGCATAAACTCACCAAAGAAAGCACAAGGAGATGCCCTTTACCATCATAAACTCACACTTATAAAAGTTTGGTTTACACCACTGTGCAGGGTTTTATTCATACTTCAATTTTACTTTTTTCCCTGGGTATTTTGGAGCTTTCTTCTTGTGCTCACAAAAGTTAGGTAGTTGTCTGCAAATTAATCACCCCACTTTCCCCCCATTAAGATACACATTGGAATATTAAGGACACCATATGCACCATTTCCAACCAGAATGTCTTAGAAAATCACAAGACATCTCATTCCGCTACAAATACTCACCACTCAAGGTTCAGCGCACTCAGTAGAAACAGAGAAATTCATTGAGGACTAATGTGTTAAACATTTGTCCTTCATTTGGACCAGAATTAAGAAGTTATCTAAAACCCCACTCTTCTTTTTCTGTAAAATCTCATCGCTCACCTCCATCCCACATGGTGGATTATCGCCAACCTTTTCTCTCCTACCCTTGCATCACTGTTAAATTGCAAATCATTCCACTTGGCCAGGGAAGACTGGCATAAACATCCCACTTCTGTCAAAAGCCAATGGAATGGAAAGCTTATCAGCAGGACAAGTTAGAGAATAGGATACCAGACACCCCAACTCTGAAATCGTCTTTCTGTGTAAACTTAACAACCGTAACCCCTGGAAGAACAACTGTCCAACAGCAGTATGTGCGACCTCAGAAAACATTTTCTACCCACATGTCCATCACAGAGGAAGAAATGCAAAAACTCTTAGCCGCAGACCTCTTTTGACCGGGGTTTAACATGGACTCTCAAACTCTACACTCTCCAGCTGCCTCCAGAATTCAACCACAGCTTCAACCACTCGCTGACCAGATGTGGCAGCCTTTATCTCCAAAAATGTATATATTCTGCCTAATCACTAGGTTTCTAGTCTATTCACTGTTGCCTACTATGTCGGATTAATTAATTCTTTTTTTGTATTGAACAATAAAACTTTTTTAGAGGATTGTTTCAGACATTGTGTCTATGTATACCAGGAGTATCTGGCACCAAAAAGATTGAAAACCCTGGGTGTGAATTACCTGAAGAAGTTGAGTGCACACTCGTTGACTTTCCTCCCTTCTTCTAGACACTTTCTGGGGTCCTTCTCCTCCCAGCGGCAGAGCATGAACTCCTTGTTGGGTTTGTCACACTGGGAGCCATAATGGTGGGCAGCAGCCTTCAGCACTGCAGATGACACATTGATCTGGACAGACACATAAAGAACAATGAGAATGGATAAAAATGATTATTAATTACCAAATAATAGATACACTAAGACATACATTAATTTTTAGAGGTACAGGATTATTTTTGTGTAGCCTGACACCCTATTAAAAGAGTCGAAAGTATGTGTTTGATCATAGAATGGATCAATTTAATATTCATCCAGTGCAGAGACAGAATCAGTAGCCAAACTGGGAGCAGTTTTTACTAAACTTGTGTATAGACATGGTTAGTCAAGAGGCAGCTATAAGGTGGGGCCAGGTGCATGGATTGTTTTGATCTCTAATGGTCCTTTCACCACAGAAGTGATGGAAATGTTTTAGAAAATTCATACTGTACCACCTTTATGATTTCTTTATAATAAAATAAGAACAATTTGTGAGGTCCTTGGCAATACGACAACTGGTTATACCTCAAATCTAAAATAGCACAACAGTATTAAGTTGGTAGTGGGGAGATAAAGGCATTCTGCATTGCAGTGTAATTCTAAAAATACTTATCAAACTGCTAAATTTAAAAGACACTTATACCTGCATGCATATCGTTTATTAGATCCTTGATGCTGCCATAGTAGTGTTGGAAAGACACAAGCTGCTGCCAGCTGACACCTGACTTCCAAGGACAAGTTCAGTGTGCTAAATAACACTGCTGCTGACATAAACCGGCCAGAGATCAGTTTTGTGGTAGCCACTGTAAAGATACTGTCATCATAGGGGTAAACTAAAGAGGTAATGTGGACTATGAAGAGTGCGATATAACGGTAACGATGGGTTAACAGCCAATGAGTTCCTGCATATTGTGATTCTCTAACGCTACATAATGTTGCCAAGGTGGATATGGACATGCCAGAATATTCACCAGCTTCAATTGCATTCAGATATATTCGCTGGCGGATCTATGATCAATCTTATCTAACTAACTTTCACCACTGTGAAGGCAGGTAACGCAAGTCCCAAAAGTTATAAACTACTGAGCATACCTTGAAGCAAACAGCTGCTAGCGTTAGCTGGCTAGTTAGCTAGCGTGTTCTGTCTTACTATGATTTTCCTTCAAGCTAAACAATAACCGCTGCTCACCTCATCCACGTTCAGCTCCTGCAGTGAGGGGACATCCAGCGTTGTGGGCATGGCTGTGTGTCTGTACAATAAAACAAACGCAGAAAATCAAATACCGCTGGTGAAAAACATTCAAGGTCCTCGTCTGGCTCCAGGACGAGAGACGAGGCCGCGAAGAAGGTCAGTTTGGTTTACTGCGCCTGTTACCGCTGTCAGCTGGGAGACGCGTTCTGATGACGCAACAGAGAGCGCGACCTAAACCGGAGCCTCTGCCGCATGCGCACTTAAGGAGTTGTAAAAGAGAAGGTTAATTGTGGATGGAAGACTGAGTTTGAGTTTGTTTTGTCAGGTTTAATTTTGAAATTGTTAAAAATAAAAAATAAAAGTGACAAACGATCCATTGCTTTTCGTGGTGAACAGTTTCAGCTGCAGCCTCTCGCTTAGGTTTTCAGTTACCGCGTTGCCATGGTAACAGTACACTTGGCCGTTGTGCAGTCTTGCCCAGTCGATCCATGTTTGTATGCTTGTTTGTTTATTTTGAGAAGAAAGGGCGCTAGCAAGTCAATGTATTAATGGAGCTCATCGGAAGCAGTTACAAAGGAGATACAAAAAATGGCAGGTAAATGAATATGTCTGTTTCATAACCCTAGGATATACACAACCAAATTAATAAGCTACCTACTAAGAGTGAAAGTTCACAAAGCACTGTGTGGCCATCTCTTCTTCCCTCAGGATGGATGGAAAAGGAGAGTACACCTTTCCCACAGAGACCAAGTATGTGGGAGAGATGAAAGATGGGATGTTCCACGGCAAAGGAGTGCTACACTTTCCAAATGGAAGTAAATATGAGGCCACCTGGGAAAACGGCATAGCTAAACAGGTGAGGAGTTGTGTGTGTGTCCCATGCACACCATGCATGTCAGAATATATGCATCTGATCCACATGCATGACTGTGTGTTTCACATTGGTTATAGTTGATATTACATCTGGTCCCTTTTAGCAATCACTCACCATTATTGTCGTAGTTATTAGGTTTCTCTCCTTTTTCTCTGCATGAAGCTACAGTCTCTCCTGCTCTGATGCAATCTTTCATGGGCTTTTACCACAACAGCGATCACTCCAATTATTATCATCATTTCAGTTGCGGTTCATTTGAAATGATAGCAGCTCTCAACCGTGACTAACCTTGGCCCAGACTACCCTGCACCTGCATCCATGCCAGCTCAAGAAAAACTACTTCCATTCAAAACAGACCTAAACCATCCAATAAACTCAGAAATTCAAACTCTGGAAATTATATCCGGTAGCTTATAGCTTATTCTGGAACTTGCACCTCTCCCTTCAAAGAATACTTCTCAGCCTGGGGGTTAAGGATCCTGGACGTATGTTTTTTCTTATTTTATAAACCAAATTAAACGTATTAAACGTATTTTAAGGGGTCGTGATCCTAAAAGGTTGAGATCCACTGTGCATGTTAATATATAAGAACGTTTTTTTACATTTTGATATGTCATAGCAGAAAAAGCACAGGTGTAATAACATTACTCAAGGCTGCATTCCATAGGTGTTCCAGGACCCCGGTACTGTGTATGCTGGCTCACTGATATGGGTTAATGGGACACTTTTGTGGAGCTGAAGCATCGTTATTGTTATTAGCTAAACCTGTACTTCTCCTACAATGACCAGTTTAAATATTTGCTGTGAAAAAAAGGTCTATAGAGAAGACAACGCTAAATCTAGCATGCGTTATCACACCAGTTGTAACCTATCAGTCAAGATTACAAATTCACCCCTTTAACGGGGGTCTTGATCTCCTACCAAATATGCACTCCTCAAAAATCAACATCTTATAAATCAGAATTAATGCCACTTTCGTGATTGCAAATTATACTGTTGGCGTTGAAGTGAAAATGTTGTTATGCGAACAGAACAAAGTATGTTTATTTTTCGTTCCCAGTAAGAGTCATATCATTCCTCAGAAACACACACACACACACACACACACACACACAGTGTGTCCGTTTTTTGGATTTCACCCAAAATACCAAAAGACATATTTTTCCACTTTCCCCTAGTAGTATATATCTATGCAGACAGTTTTGGTTTTATCTGCTGAGGTTTTGAGATATCCATCTCTAAGATTTCTGCCTTAATCCAAAGACAATGGAAGAAAATTTTAATTATTTTGCGGTGCTTAAAGCACTGAAAAGTGACATTTGAAAACCTCAACAGCAACTTATCTTTCCAGAAACCATGTCTGGGGTACGTAGGATAACCCCCAGGCCTTGCTTTCTCCGGAACTACTTTCAGCCAAAGAAATAGCCCCAAAGAAAACTGTCAACAGTGAGGTCTGTGGATTATCTTGAGTAACATTGTTGTTGAGTTTCTTAAAATTAAATTAAAGTTTAAAATTGAAACTATCTGCATGGCCAGACACCACTAGAGGTAAGTGGAAATTTTTTGTTTTGAATTTTTTGTAATTGACCCATTAAAATGGATGACTGAAGAATGAGGATGATTTTCCTCACAAGGGGTCATTTACCTTCGCTGATGGGCTGCAGTACCAGGAGAAGGACTGGGACTACTGTGATGGTTATGACAGGCGCTTCTACAGTGAGAGGTGCAATGGACTCAGACCTGCAGGTTGGAAATTATTTAATTGCTCATGCATTCGCTTATTCGGTCAGATGATAGTGTTTTCTTCTCCATCCCACTCTTTTTATTTCAGTTCCAGATTAACCAGTATTATTGCTTAATGAGTCATCACTGGCCTGACAAATAGATAAACTAAACACCACTTTACATGTATAAGCAATCTACCTGACACTCATCAACTTAGGGAGCATAAGGTGAAAGCCATTAAAAGGGCTGAAATTTGAACACAGAATATTTTTTTCTCTTAAAAAACTTGTGTGTGTGTAGTTGTAAACCACAGGAAGATTCCTGTTGAATACGAAACAACTGTTTTGTTCATACAGGAGAATCTCAGCTAACTGATCTGCATCCGCCACGCGTCATTCCTGATGGATGTTACGATTGTGGAGATGGTTTCTATGACCCCAATACCAGAGTCGTCACTTCCTACACTGGCAGATTCCTCAGGAATGCAGGTGAGACAGAAAATATCCTGTTATTTTCACTGTTATAGCCCTGTGACACCAAAGATGACTGGCTCATAGATGATGTGTACTTGTAACCCCTTACTTTGATTCATAATAATAATCCTTTGCTACTAAATAATGGATACCTTCCAACCTGGACTTATTTTGTGAACTATGTACTTACTGTGAGGTGAACAAAAGTAGGTATTATTTGCTGCAGTCCATAATCCAGATATGAAACCAAGATAACTGACATTTTCACAACATCTTTATCATAATCAAAATCTTACCTCCTTTTCTCACTGCTTATTTCACTCTAGTTCGTGCACATTTTTCCCCCACTAATTTGACGCTAAATTGGCTCCATCTGAGTGTTGGGTAATATCCAGGCATCTTTGTGCCTGTTGTGCCAAGGAAAATTTGAAAGATGAAATAAGTCAAGAGCAAACACAAATTTCCATTTCAAATTAAATAGGTTTTATGTCCAATGAAGCACATTGTGTCAGTGATAGATTGCTGTATGTTGAATGTATTTATATAGTAACCTAATAAGCAGCAGCTCTGCTTGTTTGCATAATTGATCAAAATACAAGTAATCATGTTGCAGCTGCTTTAGTTAGTGTGCACCTGTGGTCAAGCTAATGTTTTGTTTGAGTGCTTTGCCAGAGGTGATCTCTTAAAGTGGCAAATGTATAGAGATGAACAGACACACGGCTCTATGATAGAGTGGAAGATTTAGTGTTTTGTTTGTTTGTTTGGAGATCCATCATCAGAAGTACTGGCAACAAAAATATGGACAAGTGACAGATACCAGCTACAACCAGTTTCAGTTCCTTAGACTCTTTATGTAAATGTTCCAAATGTTGTTTGATATAGCTGAATTATTCAAGGAACCTCAATAAGATTCAACAGTTAAAAGCCTTACAGTCAGCCAAATTAGCACTGAGGGTTAGTACTACTGTCTTGTTGTACGAGATAGTAGCTCCGTCTACTTTTCAACAACTTTTCTGAGAACAGGCCATAGAAAAAGCCTTACTGAAAATACTTTGAAACATACTAAAGCTCTTGTATTGAATTTGTTTCAAGCAGGACCCTTTGTCTTTGCCCATTTTTATAACAACTGCATCGCTGAAAGCATACGGTGTGGCCATATGGGAAGGATTTGATCAGAATGAACCTATGGAGTGATGTTAAATGGATTATCCCTGGCTTCTCTGATGGGAGATTATTGCTACAAGTCATCTGATAAGCATGTTTCTATAGGCTATTGCAGTCATTTCAAAAGTTTTTTCCTTTTTGTTATTTGTCAAAGGTGGAAAATTCAAGACACATTTTTCCACTGAACGAGTGCCCAGTTTTGGAACTCCTGATTTGAAGTGAATGCGGTCTGTCAGGTGTCCAGATAGGAATTCACAAATTCTGACATCCTCCGCTCGTCATGTCTCCCATGATTTTACATCACTAGACGATGTTGTGAATTAGGCAGCGGGCTATGAGTGCAGTTTCTAAATACATAGCTTTTGGCTCACTAAGCTTAAGTCCAGTTTCATTGCTGTGCATCTTAGGTGTTTGACATTACCATTTTTATTGGACACGTGCTCCACAATACCTAAACACAGCTTTAATCACACGTGCATGCATGGGGATGTTGTACAGCCTTTTTGCATGTGTTTCGATTGACTGTTTTTAACCTCACAAATGCAGACATGTGTCAAGATATGATTCCTGGCAGAAGTTAAGGTATGACTCATAAGCTCCCTAAGGTAGAAATGTATTTTTGGGCAGAATATTTGTATTCAGATGAGCTACTTGCAACATAATACAGATTAGTTCCACAAACACAACAAATCTCATTTACATAGAGACAGAAGGAAACAGAGAGGAAGATCCACATCCTCGCCAGATGTCATCAGCATGTGTAAGAAGACAAAAATATGTTTTGCGATTCTTTCCTTGATGCGGGTTGTTCATCATCATTATAGCTCTGGTATTGATCAGCGGAGTGAAGGAGAGAGAGAGAGAGAGATGGGGAGGAAGAGAACAAGAGAGCATGAGAAGGAAAGATTTTTTTGGAGATGAAAAAGAAGAGGAACTGAACATTTTCCAACGATACTCTGACTCTGGTTTGATTTAAGTAAATATGGAGTCAAACAGGAACTATTTAATTGATGTGTGCCTCTTTTATGGCACTGTTTATGTGCAAGTGTGTGGAGGGATATGTTGTGTATACATGTGGCTTGTGCTATATATCACATACACTACTTATGCCTACGTGTGCTCCCCCTCCTGTCTTGGTATACAATTCTTGAGAAGAATGCTCCTGTAGTTTTCAACCCTGGGAGGTGAAGGCACATTTGTCAGAGTGGGTGGGAAGACAGAATTTATTGCCTCATGGCTTCCGCCCAGGATGAGGACTGCAAGGATGATGGGACACAGGGAAGACCCACCCTCCCAGAGGGGACACAACACATGCAGCAAGGAAAGAGGAAGGAGCTCCCCATGTAGCCGTTACAACTGGTGGATGTAAGACAAGGAAGAACTGATCTGGTGAAGACAAAGCCTCATACCTAGAAAAGATGCGTATGGAAGTGGTTTAAAGTGCCGATGATTCAAGTTTTACCCCCTTGAACTGAACATCGTTGCTAGGAAATATCAGGCTAAACTTTACTTACTGGCCAAAACTGACCTATTGCAAAGTCCTGCCCTCCTTAGTTACTGTTGCTAACTTGGACAAACAGTCCTTCTTGGTACAGAGCCAAGTAGTAAAACAATAGGATCTGTTGCTAATATTCCCCAAGAGGTTAAAGATTATTTTTGGAGTTGAACCGATTTCTTGTCATCAAGGAGCTGCCGATATGCCTGCATGTATGTCAAGAATATGTCAAGAATACTGGTACAGCATGTCAAAATGTAGGATGATAGAGGAAATGGAGGACGGTGGCGAGAGTAAATGTGTCAGTTGGGATTATTAAGAGGGAACCTCCCGTCACAGATGCATCCAGAGGGTTCAAAAGTAAGCTGTGACATCCCTCGAAAACTCTCAACAGTGATCCATACTATACTGATTCTGTTTTTACTTTACCTTGTACAATTGCTTCAAAACTTAAGGCATTTATAATTTCACAAGGCGTGGTTGTAGCTCAGGAGGTAGAGCAGGTCGTCATTAATTGTAGGGTTGGTGGTTTGTTCCACATGTTGAAGTATCCTCGAGCAAGACGCTGAACCCCAAACTGCTCCCCAAATACTAGTCTGTATAAAAGCATTGCACTGCAAACAATACTAACAAAGATGGGTTGGCTGACCCTCTTTATGGCCTGCTCAACACTTTAGAAACTAATGTACATTAATAGACTGAGACTGATTCTAAACGCTCCACTCAGCAAGTACTGCAAAAACACATTTCACTTTACTCACTGGTTTTGGGCAAAGACCAGGAAGCATTTACATGGATTAGGAGTCGTCGTCACTGGGCGTTGACCAAAATTACTCTACGACGAAAAGGGAGCAGTCTTTTTAACCGGTGGATGATGACAAGTGCCTGACATTGGTCGTCGCTTCCTGTCTTCTTGTTTAGGAGAAAACTGTCTTGAAAAACAATTTTCTCCTAAATTATCCGTTAAATTTGTTTTCTGATTTAATTTAAGGAAAGGAATGCCATTCACTCACAGAATCGTGCTTTATTTCACATCTACAATTCCAAGTTCAAGTAGCTGCTCGTTAGGGTTTACAGCCTTTGAGAGGCAGGGAGTCACGTCATCACCCAAACCAACATTTCGGTGATTGGTTTGGATGATAAACTGTAGTGATTCTTTATGAACCATCTATTGGAAAGTAGTCAGTCGAGGAGTCAGACAGGTCATTTGGATACAAAGTCACCTCCTGCAATACACAGAAGATGGAAAGAAAAGAATGTCTGAGTGTGTGTGTGTGTGTGTGCGTGTGTGTGTGTGTGTCAGTGATGAGTGATTGCAGGTGGTGAAAGATGAACATTCAGGGATCACAGACTCTGTTTCTGTCTGATGTTCGTCCCAGCCTTCTACATGAGCGTCCAGCCTCTACTTTACTACCACAGCAATTAGTCATTAGGTATCACACTGCAGTTTTTCCTCTCTTCAACTCATCTGTCACCAGGTGGGTCAACCAGGAAATCTGAAAAGAAGATTAAGACAACATGTTACTTGTTAAGTAGCATAGTACATGAGCTGGCAATCAAATCCTAATCATTGTCTTCCCATTTTAAAGATGACCTGTGCAGCCGATGGTAATTTGGATGTCGGTTATTTGTCTTTTGACCCTTTTATTATATATTTTTATTATATTATCAGGCATGTTTCACCTCTGAATTAAACTGAATTAGATGAATTGGGATGGATGGATTACAGAGAAACTTCATACATTTGTTTGTTTTGCTAATAATGGAGGGAAGACCTGTTAAATTGAAATAACAAGGATCGTGCATGATAAACACAAATAATGAACCAAAGTGAATTTCACTTGCATACATTTTAAAACACTGCTTGTGTAATGACGTTCAGTCATTGAGATTTTAATTAGGATTTTTGTTTTCCTGAATTTTTTGAATTAGCGTTTTTATTGTGACATGAGATCATTACAACAAACATGTGCTTCCGCTTACTGCCACCTCACTGTGTCATAGTTAACCAGCCCAGCTTAAATAAAGCCAACAGACTGCAACACAATGAAATGATTACTGTTAAATCTGAAACACAAATCACATAGTCTACAAACAACTGAAAAAGGTTATTTTTTATCCGCTTTCCCCCAAACTTCCAGGGACACATAATTGGACTTAATTTGTCATTGCTGATGAAGATTGTTACTTAAGTTTGAAGGTGCGATGTAAAACATTTGCATTACTCTATAAAACTGCAATTAAAAAAAAGAACAAGGGGAAAGATACAGGCCACATCTGCACAATCAAATCTCCACCACTGACTGATTGAGTGTGTTCTGTTATTACAAACACACACACACACACACACACGGTCAGTTGTGTATATTCTCTCTTGGCAACAGGCAGCAAGACTCTGCAGCGGTGCAGGAGGCGGCAGCAGCTCCAGCAGGGGCCATGTGTTGCCATATTGTTTGTAGCGCTTTCCTGTTTCTGGAATAACCACTTCCCTTTGAAAGTCCGCACAGAAAGAGTTCCACACTGAAAACATTCCACTGCCAAGGAAAACACCTCTGGTGACCAAACCGCGGCCCCTCCCTTTGTCCCCGTCCAGCCGAGGTGTTTCACAGACAGATAAAATCAGCCGGGGCCCTGGGGAGTGGAACATATCCTCACGCTGCCTTTTCCTGAAACTCTCATTTTTCATACATCTTTGAGACAAAAAAAAGAAATCACCATAAAACAGGATTCACGTGTTAATCCTGTGAGCTGTGACAGATGGATTAATAATTTTAAAAAATCAGTATCTCTCTTTCAAAGCCAGAAACTGGAAAACCGATGCCGTTATTCGGTGATGTCATCAAGACACAAAACCAAGGGCTGCTCCGTTTGCACTGAATTGGAGACAGATGACTTATACATGTACATTTGAATGTTTATTTGAGCTTTCACATTTAGGTAATTTTGATTTCATTGTGGTGCCTCCACTTGGAAACCACAAAATGTGCTTATATTAGCACATATGACCCTGAATAAGTCCACTAAGTTGAGCTGCTCGTCACCGTCAGCGGACCGGGTTCAGAGTTTGTCTCTTGATGACATCACAGAGAGTCATAGCTCTCCTGTTTCTGAGTACAACGCCATCTTTCTATGTCACCATCAAATCCAGCAGAATGCAATCATCTCTTATGCAAATCACTATGGTACAAGAAAGCTGATTTTTGCTTTTGCTAATTAAGCCTGTGTGTCTGTCTTTGTGTGTGTGTGTGTGTTAAGTCATAGCCATTAGTCTGGAAGGAAACACTTTTCCCTCTGAGTGTATTTTAAGGATTAAGATAAACAGACTTTAACAAGGTGCCATTATCGCTTCCACACACTCTCTTTCTCTCCCTCTCCGGTGTACATTGCACAAAGGTCGTCCATGCAGGTTGTTACAGTGGAGAAGGATGTCAGCCAAAAAACTGTTTCATAAACAAGTGTAGGTGCACTTCACTGAAAATTAAGGTGATGATATAGGCAAAAGTTTTCCTGAATTTATTATTATTTATTTCTGATTTTATTAATCTGACTGCAATATCCCAATTCACAGAAATGATGAAAAGATTCATTAGGTATTATAAGTTAAATGTAATGACTTACAAAAACTGGTAAATCTCAAAAATGTCCTGCTGTTTTCAGATTGCAGGAAATTACCTAAACATAGCAGCCACCTGTACCAATTACATTTGACTTAAACCGTGAGATAAACGCTGCTATACAATCTCAAGAGGGCAGAATTACAGCAAATATGAAAATGTCCCAATCTAATTATCATTAAGGCAGGTTGCGGTTTGTGGGTGATTGAGGTCAGTCTAAACGTAACGACGCAGCGACGTATAGGCTTCAATAATTACCTTTTTCACTAACAAATGCTGTCACAAAGACTGGTGATGTTTGCGTGGCAGCTGTCCGCGTGTCCGATACGTTCAATTGACCTCGCGATCAGAACAGGTAGAAAGGAGAGACAGAGAGAGAAAGAGAGGGGGGGTTTGGGGGGTGTTTTATGCTTGAAGTGGCAGTTAGTGTTGACGCCCATCGCTGGCAATTACACACAATCAGTCCGAGAGCTGCAGACCTGCTCCTCTGTACAATGGAGCCCCCGCGCGCAGTGGAACCTGCGGGTGAGGCCCGCGAGCTGCTCAAGTGCGTGCAGCTGCGGGCGCTCCAGAGAAAGCTCACTTCCCCTGCAATTAGCTACTCATTTCAGTTTTAACAATGAAAAACTGGTTTATTATCAGCTCCTCTGGCAGTCGTTTCGCTTTAAAAAAAAATTGGCGTCCATTTTTAGGGGTTATTATTTATTGGTGTCTGAAGTGGCTCTGAGAAGTTATTTTCTGCTAATTGTCAGGCTTATCTTGATTTGACAAATTTACCCGAGACTTGAATGGCACTTCACTGTTGCAGCCTCACACACAAAATGACCCGTGGTTTAATTATGCAGGCTACTGGTTATTAGAGATTTGATTTGAACGCTTTAAGTGAGATCAACAAAGTGAATACAGCTCCTTGCTGTGCACCCTTTAATCTGCGGTTTGTAGTTTTCTTTCTTATTTAATCATAGGTCAAACTATTTACTTTTTGTCTAGACTTTGTTTCCAATACCACTGACACAATTTTCAATAATTTCAAATGAAATCTTTCCAACAGATGACTCCGAACATGAGTGGATTGTGCGGACTTGTCGGAAAGCTTGGGAAGAGGTTTCTGGCGTTGAGCCTGAAAAGTCTGTCAGACCTGAAGAGACCAGCATTATCAACTGATACATTTAGAAAAACTTTTTTTTTGTCTTAATTTATATGTCTCTGTATATATAATGAATGAAAAGCAAAACGCTGGGTTTATATTGTATCTTTTTCTGTCTGTGATTTATTTTCCTTTTTTTTAATCCTTAAAAGGTTTTAAAAGGGAAAGAGAATTTGCATGCAGCACAGTATGTCTTTCATTCAGTTTGATTAAATAAACTGTGATAATTTTAAATGTACTATATGTTGTTGAGCGTAGTTGTTGGTTGTGCAAACATACTAAATGTATGTGTTTACCAATCAGAAGCATTCACTCTATGACTGAATCACTTTCTGCAGGGTCGAAAGTCTAATACAAGTTGTCTTTTTAAAAAAACAAACAAACAAAAAAACCTTGGGGAGTTTGTTTTAACCTGATCAGACAACAAATTTCCATCCCTGAAATAAAATTTATTTGGCTAAACAATGATCTGAAACACAAAAATGTCTTTCATGGGTTCCTGTTTGTTCGACATAAATGCACCGTTGGTGTCTCTCACAGAAGTTTAGTGGGTGCTAAACCTATCCCACAGTGGAAGGTTTTGGGGACTGTATCTCTTACATGCATTCAAATCCTGACAATGAGTGTTCCTGCATACAAAGATATAAATAATATTTACATGGAAGTATGGCATTCATAGTCTACATGTCATTAAATAAGATAATATATATTCTTTATGTGGCTTTATGCCGCAGTAGGTGTAGGTGCAATGAAAAGTTCTATAATCAAAGTCATATTAAATGACTCATGCATGGTCAGATATTCAAAATTATATCTATTGCTAATGTGCAGGTAACGTTATAACTGGGCACAGTTTTCTGTGTGAGGGTCATGTACTCATTAAAGACCAAACTACTCTTTCACATATAATTGCTATAAACGATAACCCCTCAATCACCTAAACAACTTCGCCAGTTGAAAGTAACATCAATAAATAAAATGAATAAGGCATAGAATCTTTTAAGGGCAGCAGTCTTTTGCACAAAGCGAATCTTTCCCAGGATGCACCCTTCCTGCTTCAAGGCAAATGCACATTCACAATAAATACACTCGCCCACACACACACTAGGATGTACACAACTATCCACAAAAATAGGAGCAAATACATGCACCCGCAACCAAAGAACTGAACATTTACCAAACCACAAGACACGACGAGACAGTAAAACATTATGCATAATCATAAAAACACATAGAGGATACAATTACTTGGTATTTATTTATTTTATTTGTATGTTTGTCATTTGAAAAATCCTTTCCAGTTAATTTAATATGTGTGCCCAATTTTCTTTGCTTTGAATTATTGTTTCATTAATTTATCCTCAAAAATGATACAAAACCACAAAAATATCACATTCTATTTTATTGCATTTTAGTACACAAAACATTTATGATGCACAGTCTATCAAATAAACTTTTTTGTTTCATTTCATTTCATGTTTTTTAACAAAACAAAACAATTTCAGAGGGGAAAAGTGCTTTACAGGGATTTACCATCTCAATAAATACAAGGACATTGAGGTCTTGTTGGATCCTGTTCTTCACACAATGGCCATGGCACGAAAATACAGATGCACACTCTCTACCCCTGCCAATACACGCACACACACACACGCGCACACACACACACAGAAACACACACATGTACAACCCCAGTCTGTTTCATATTGTCCATATTGTACCAATACACCAACACTCCATTTCCCTCCTTGTGTGAAAGACACACACGCAGAGGCTGAACAAGCAACCTTAAAAATTATAAATTAGTGACAATACACTTGTTTGGAATTATGAAAATATGTAGTTTGACGAGTATGCTCATCTCAGACTTCCCTCTGTTTCTCTGTCAGTTTAAAGAAAAGTAACAGGATTGTGGCGGTTTAGCTCCTGCGTTCTAATGTTACAGCCATGATTTAATAACACACGAGCCCAGACATTGTGCTTTATGGTTTTCCTTCATGATAAACAGTCAAGATGCTGTCTGTGGACATATTTTGTGATTTTCTACCAATGGAAGATTTAAAATCCTCATAATTATTTCTACACAATACAATTAAAAAACAAATCTTTGTTTAGTGATGAATTACAGGGACTGGGATTTTAATTAGCCAATTCACTGCTGTAAACAACTACAGTTTCTTTTAATAATGGAAAAGATAAGGCACACAACATTTTGATTCTTTAACAAAAATCTAATTCTACACCTCATTTCAGTGGAAAATTGCCCAAAAAATGTAACTGGGAAGTTTCTGGGGTTTTTTTTAAATGTCACTATGTCATTGCTAAAGAAAATATTTCAACAGTCAACATATTTCATTTACATTTAGGTTTCCTTCATGGTTGCTTAGAGAGAAAAGAAGGAGGAGTCTTACCTCTAATGTGGTCTACTGTGTGTGCCTGGCCCTTGGGCCACAATGACAGTCCCCCTTAAATTTTCCCCTCTTTATTTATCTTCAGTATTCTGACAGCAAGAGGTTTCAGTCCTGCTTCCTTGGTCAGTTTCAACCCTTTAAAACTCCCTCCACCTTCAAGTCAGAGGGTGGATGAGTAGAGTGGAGGATGCTGTACACGTGAAGCAAAATGGGTCCTTTAGATGGTGTAAAATACAGTCAGTGAGTTCCTGCTAATGATAAATGCTTCACGATCATTTTGACAGAGTGGCTGCAGGTGTGATATTCCTGTCCTCAGAAAGAAAAAAAACACAAGGATGGATGTGTCTTAGTTTTTCCTCTTTCTTCCATTTCTTTTTCTGTGTCTGAGTGGGCAGGGCTCCCGTAAGATGTGTCTTTTCTCCAAGCTGACTCCTGCATGACCTCCGGGTCAGGTCTGCAGACGTCAGTGGTGGGAGATCAAGGGTTAGGATCCGGAGGTTTAGGGGTTATAAGGGTCATAGTGGAGCGCTAGCGGCTGAGGGGGAGCTGAGGCAGCGACATGGCCTGGTGAGGGAGACTCTGAGAGGTCAGCACGGAGAAGGGATGACCTGGAGAGCACACAAAAAACATACAAAAAGGATGTTAAAATAGAGAAAATACCAATCATTTAAAGTACCAACAAAAGCTGAAAGGTCAATGTGCCTATTTAACTACAACTTACTGTCGATGTACCCGTGAAGGGCCACCATGCGTGCCCGCTCAGGACTGCCAAAGGGGGAGTAATGCAGCTCATCGGGCAGGGACGAGGGTATCCTGGACTGGGGATGACCTTGGGGAGCCCCACTGTGCTGGGGCGTGTGCTTTTTGTGTCTTGCTCTGCAGTTTTGAAACCACACCTATGAAGACGCAATGTAACCAGACATCATGTAGCTATATTCTTGAAATAGAATATGTTGATTTATTTCAAAAGCACATTTTTAAAAGTCACAAATGAGAAAACTGTGAAACACACAAACTGTGAAAATACATTATACGTGTGAATATCTGAACATTTTATAATATATTGACAGTAAACATAATCTGACCTTTTCTCATTTTATTCATTGTATGGCTGGATCAAGTTGAAGGTGTTTGTATGCTGCTGAGTTATGCTATTTCAATACATACAGCTACAACCGTACCATAACATAAGTAGATTTGTTCGTACCAGAAGAGTGTGGATTTCTGTGTACTGACCTGTATAACTCTCCTGCTGAGGCCTGTCATGTCGGCTAGTTTCTGTAGCGTCTGGGCATCTGGATTGTTGTCCTGGGCAAACTGAGCCTGCATGATCTGCATATTGAGACAAAACATTTGCATAAAACTCAAACGCGGCTGAAGTCTGATTATTACAGAGATCATTACATATTGGATTTAGGGTTAAAATATAATCCAAATGTGAGAGTGCTGCACATCGTATTGAATGAGCTGCAGATTATATTAGAAACACGTTGGTTTGAAATGTGTGTGTCTGACCTGTAGCTGTTCTGCAGTGAAGGATGTCCGTGCCCTTTTGGCCGGTTTGGGCTGACTGTCTTGTTCTGTTGGAACTGCTCCTTCTAACGTGATGCCATTGCCTGAAAAACACAGCGGCAGACATGTGAGATGACAGGCAGATGTGTTGAATAACAATTAAAAATGACCCATATAGTCCCAGGAGATGTATTTGAACCAGAAGACGTGGACACTGTATCATTTTGAATTTTTTCCTCAGTTTGGATCCAAATTTGCGGGTCTTGAGCTCTTATAACATGACCTACTAATCCACTCATTATGTGGGCATCCATCAGAACCACTGAGAAATCAGAAAGTAGCAGGCCAGACATATTAAACCATCGATAATATAAAAAAGAAATGACATAAGAAATATTAAATTGTACAAAGGTAGATTATGCAGTGATATGAAATATACTAAAACCTCTGTTTTGCGAGGACTCCTGAGCAAACATCTGGACAGCCCCAGAGAACCACTGCAGTAAATTTGCCAGAACCACTACTCACCACTCTCAGCCGCTCGTTTGAGGTTCTCCACCATGGTGTCGTAGTGGATCCTACACAGGACCTTCTCCTCCACCAAGCCAAACTCCTCTCCCGTGGACAACTGCCTCTTACACGAGTAGCATGCAAAACATGCCAAGTGGTATGCGTTTCCCCTTGCACGGCGCACCCAGTCGCTGGCGTATATCTGTCGCCCACAGCGGGCACACTTAGTACCAAACCTACTGTGAGGGAGAGAAAAGGAGAACAGGGGCAGAGAAGGAGAAGCAGGAGAGAGAAGACAGAATGAGGACTTAGTGAGACGTTGATGGGGTAAAAGCAACATTTCGGTAGAGAAAATTACAGCAGTAGATGATCTTTTAAATCTTATCTCAAGGCCATTTCCAGATAGCACACACATAGAATTAAATATGCACAGACGTCCTTTTCTTTGAAAATATTTTGAGACAGCTGAAGTTGAAAATAAGTGTTTTTAAAGTTGAAGTTTTGGCAGAACTCAAAGGGTTTAAGGAAGAAACCTTGGAGGAGGATATGGCCTTCAGAAAAGACTCCTGACTGCGGCTGCAAGCTGAGCCTTGAATGCAAACAAACCAACACCTGCAATTTCCTGCTGATGCGTGAAGGCCCTGACATATGCACACGCTCGCACACACAAACACAGACATGCACACACACCAGGGAACACACCGACACACATGTAAACCGGGGTGGTTTTGCACACAGTGAAAGATGAAGAAAGACTTGGATGACATCAGTCTAGATCGCCCCGCTGTAACTGATAGCAACAGTGAGGTCAGGCGGCATATAAACCTAAACCACCTGACTTACTGTTCTGTGGGTGGTGTGGGGGGTTGAGGGGCACAGAGGGAGACGATGAAAGATAAATGGACGTTACGGAGTTACGGAAAGAGCTGGGAACGGGTTAGTGAACATACATTTGTTAAGTCAGCAAATGCTTTAAGACAATTCCTCATGAGCTCAAAGCAAGATAATAATTTTGAATTTGAATTGCTGTAAATGTGATTGAAGACAGACTGAGACAAATACAAGGATGAAAGAGGACAAGGGCAGAGCCATAGATTTAATTACCCTAACATTCATAATCTCCCAGAAGTGTAGGAGGTGTATGAAAACTAGGTTACTTTATTTTTTAAAAATAAGGCTGGTGTTATTCTATATGTTCCTTACTGTCAACTGATCCCATGAAAATACTAAAACCAATAATGCCTTAGTCTCTCTCTAAATCCACTTCCCTACCCTGCCTGTGGCACTCAGACCCAATATCATTTACTCCTTGTGAAGATGTAAATCTTTAAAAATAGGTCACAATTATACAAATTCATCTTTAAAAAAGGCTGAGTAGTTTCCTAAAACAGTGAATAATGCATTCGATGGGGACTATTTTCAGCTGAGGATTAATACACATTTGGTGTTTCAGTGAGTATTTACAGCAGCAGGACTGTGTAGGACCCACTCAAAATAAGCTACAGTGCCCATATTCATCATGATGAAGGAATACGTCACTCAGTGACGGTGACGGTGTTGCTCAGTGATGTGTTTTTAATAGTTTTACTACAACAATGGAGGTCTATGGCTGAGGGGAATAAGCCATATAAGGCTTTGGCTACACAGACAATAATTGTTAGTTTTGGTCTTTTGTTGAAAATATACAAAATATAGAATATCACCAGCCTTATCCTTTAACTGGGATAGGGTTCACTGATCATCTGGCACTGTGGAGTATCCAAAAAAAAAAACCTCCACTTTAATACAAATGAAGTATTATACAAATTTCCTGTTTCACACCAGAATCAAAAGAGATTAAGCTCCTCGTTTAAGGAGCACGTCATGGGTTTAATGGGTATAAAACGCTTTAGGTTTGAGATGGTCATGGTTAGGTTAAGGGCCATTGTTGGGGTCAGCAGCTGCCAATTCTGGTGAAGGAGGTCGGATTTGTAAGCAGCCTTTGAGAAAAGTGCTGCCTCAAAACTGGGGGCACGAAGAATAACGGCTAACTGTACAGCCTGGTTTTAGCTCAAATGAGAAACATTTCCATATTGATGGGATTGTCTTATTCCAGCAGGAAAGCTGAGATAAGGGGAAAACTCATACGAGCACAGTATCACAAACATGAGCCAAATTGAAAGAGCAGTCAACAGTTGAACGGTATGAAGGAGGCAAGAACTGGCGAGGGCAGGACGAAAAGAGTAGACATGGAGAGAGGAAGTAAGTGGCTGAGGAAAATAGCAAAGTAAAGAGCGTCGATGGCAGAGAGAGAGAGAGAGAGCAGGGGGACGGAGAGCACAAGGGTTGCCAAGTGAGTGGGTTTGGCAGTGCATCAGCGCACTCAAGTCCACTCTCTCTGGGATGAAAGCATACTATAACCCTGACATCTCACAAACCCTCGTCATGTATATGAGCTTGTTGGCTAGAAGTTCCATTTTCATGCATGTAGTGTGGTAGAGAATATTTATAGGTCATCAGTAAATGGCTACTGTTTGAGGATCTGCCTCTTATCTGTCTCATTCTGCATCTGTCTGTGTGCCCTCCTAGTTTTTATTACCGCTGTCGAGTAAACTATATTTTTCTTTAACACAACAATGTCCAAATAAAAAACGTCTACATTTTTTACCAGGCCTGGCATTCCTCATAATAAACAAATACAGTTCAGAAATAAAGCAATGAAGCCATGGGGAAAAGTCGTTGTGGTGACCTTGAAATAAAATTAGCTGGCATAGCACTTACATAGGGCTTAAGTTGTCAAAGATATGCGCAACTTAACCAAAAAACCTCTTATAACCCAATCAAGCCATTCCAGAGACAAATCGACTCCATGGCTTACTGTACTGTATGTGCGTATCATTTCAGATCGTTATGGAGAATTCCAGTCTGCTTCTACAGTAAAGAGGAAAACATTGTGGAACATTGTGGCTAATCTAGCATGACAGCTTGTCAGTTTCATGCTCTGAGACAGAACCCAGAAAAGCTGCAAATCATCCCTTGTTTTAGCCCCCTCCTCCTCCTCCATCTTCATCTCCTCGGACCCCGCCCCTCTTTCCACCCCTTCTTTTTTTGTATCTCGTTTTGTCTTTGTACCAAAAACCTGGTGTTTATTTTGGAGCAATGTCAATCCTCACAGCCCCCTATATCACTCACAAGAGGGAAAATCCTACACCGCAAAACTCCCTTTTCCCCCAGACCTCTCCTATTTGCTCCCCTTCTTTCGTCTAATCTTTACTCTTTTTTTTTTTTACAGTAATTCACCTGCTGCTGAAAGAGGGGCTTAAGGAGGTACACATTTTTTGGATTATTTCTGATGTGCTATGAGAATACTCTAATCTCTATTAGATTTGTCCTAAGAGATTTCTTGCTTGACTGTGTGGTTTAAGACGCGAGGTTCGTGTTAGGCCTTGTTGTATGGGAATCTAAGATGGGAAAGTGATTTAAATACTTTACAGGCAACTTCTTGTAACAGATTTAACATATTATCAGGCTTTAACATATTAACCCTACACAAAAGAAACCTTGAAATTTGTTTTCTCTATTCTTTGAGACCGCAGTATCTGTGAACACAGGCAGTTTTCTTTGTAATAACCAATGAATAATCCATTTCATTGCTTTGACTGAGCAGGCTTTATTTAAATGTGTAGCATTGTGTGACAGATGTCTTATTATAATTTCAATTCATTCAGTTCTTAATAAAACTCAAATCACTCTCTCTGTAGCGGTTATTCGTCTTTGTTGCTATGGAGACCTAATCAGCTAACCAGAGGTGGGTTGATGAATAATTATTATTAGAATACACACACACACACACACACACACACACGAGTGCGCACATAAAGAGCCACGTACACATGCACACATCTCACCCACAAAGTTCCCTACATACATGGACTCTGGTTACACTGTCGGTATCACAGAGTGCCCCTGATTAGTGCAGCAGTGCAACTTCCTGTGTGGCCTGCAGCTCACGGAAGAGGATGATGTTTCTACAGAGCGAGGCGAGGGGTGGGGTGGGGGGTGGGGGGGGTGGGGGGCAAGCCCCTGAGGCCTGACATGGGTTTGAGAGGCACAGCGTGGGCTCTGTCCTGCGCCCCCTATCCCGACATACACACACCACCTTCCTCCCCCCATACACACACACACACACACACACACACGTATATGGAGGGAAACCCACTCTGATTTCCTGCTATTACGCCCCATTAAAGCAGCTGTCAGTCCAAAGCCAGATGAGAGGCTGACACAGATGAGGAAATATCTCCAGAGGTTTGAAACCAGCCCAGAGGATCTGGACTCGCAGTGGTGTTTAGCCTAGTTTAAATCTGGCCTAAACCCAGATTACAGTTTATATTTACAGAGGTAACCATTGTACAGGCCCCAGCCCTGCAGCAAAGCTTCACTGTTACTGCAAGATTTTGTAAATAATTTCTCATTTTCTGGTGTGACGTCCAAGGAAATCTAATCTAAACCTACAAATATTATTATGCAAATGAGGAATTTTGACCTTCAGTATATCCAGACTTTCAAATCAAATTTATTATCACTTTGCTTGTCATTCCTATCTTTAGAGCCACGCTACACAGCAGATAGTGTACAGTTATTCCACTGATAGGAGTGAAACTGTATTGAATGCTGTGCTGCTTCTTGTATGGTCAGGTTCTGAACCTTTGAAACTAATAAATTACTAGTTTTACATTTTGTGAAGGTGGTTGAAAGTGGATAAAAAAACAACTTTAGTTCTTAGGCCTACCATTCATCAAAAAATCTAAAACATTTAAGAAAAGCAACTAAGTACATGGCTATACTGCCTTACAAATGCAGAGAGCAGTAACTACACAACCCGGGACGTTAGGGATAAAAAGGATTTGAAGTTTGAAGGCAACTTTGTTAAGCTGTGTAACAGATATACAAGTTGCAAAACCTTAATTTACACCCTCAGTGTCTACAGACAAAGTGCATTCAATCAATTCAGTCAATTTGAACGAATAAATAGATTAATATATAGATTAAAATATGTGATTTAAATGTAGTTTAACACCAAAGCACATGATTTTCACTGGAGTCAGAGGCTCAGATTACAGACACTGCTACTCTGCTAAGCTAGGCTAGTTAGATTTATCCGGTGTTACCTTTTTTTCTCCATTATGATTAGATTTAGGTGCTGCCTCATTTATGTGGTATAACAAATTCACTTCCTAAGATGTTAGAGCATCAAAATAGATTTTTCAATTACAGGAAACAGGTAGAGAAGTGGGGGTAAATTAGCTTTAGCTAAGGCTAGCTGTGGCTCACCAGCTAGCTTGAGTTAGCTGGAGTGCAATCACTGCAAATTTTACATGTTGTTTTGTTTAGAAAATGGCAGAATAATTTTCATATTGTACAATTTTTGTCAAACAGATTCTGGTCTTAACTCAATTTCAACCACATATGTTCTCACTGTGTTTTGGCTTTGTTTGATGGTAAATTACAGGCTAAAGCAGAGATCTGCAAAGTTAATGACACTACAACTGTGACAGCTGCAAGAGTTTGATTGTGAAGCTGTTCAGATTTAAGTTTTTTTGTGTTTAAGCTTATTTTCTTTATTAACTAGAAGCGAAATGGACCCTAGAATTACAGTAGCCTACATGCACGCTGCTGCACACTGGTTGACATAAAACTGCTGTATGAATTTGTGTAATGTGTACTTTGTCTTTAATATACAGTAATCTTTTGGAAATTCACGGTGAAACTTCTAATCCTCATCCTGGTGGGTCAACAACTAGTGTGAACACATTTATCGCTTCTATACTCAGGCAGGCTTTTTAATCACAATTACTGTATTTCATATAATTGCAGTGTAGGATTTCTCTGATGAGCATATAATAAGTGACCCAGTGACAGTTACATCTGTACCACTCATTACCATTTTCTAATGCTCTGACATATTTTAAATCCACTCTGCATGTTTAATGCCGGCTCACAGTCCAGGGAGCAGTGATGAGGGCGAGAGGGGTGAATGGTGAAGGAGCATTTAAACGGAGACGGGTCAGGTAAAATATTATTATGATGTGACAGAGCAAACAAAAATCTTCATTTTGTGAGCAATGGGCAAAATGATTGGCAGCTGCTGGACATGCATAAATAAACAGAGATCTCAGTGTGTGTTTATGTGTGCGTGGCTGTGTCAGCGTGCAAGTGTGTGTACGTTCTTTTGAGTTGTAAAAGGAGGCAATGTGTGCCGCGCATTCTTGCTAATATGTGCATGTAAATGTTTCATGTTCATGGTTTCATATTTAGGCGTGTAAGGGTGCACATATCTGTCTTAGCTTGTGTGTTTTTAGTTTGGATAGGAGTCACATTCAGATCAGAAACATGCTGACCAGGCACTCGGGGCGGTCTAATTGCTGGTCTGGAGGCCTGAGGGTCTGGGGTGGAGGACGACTAATTGCTGGTGATTATAAACCTCAGAGCAGTGGCTTGGTGTCAGGTTTCGATCAGACAAACACCAAAGCTCGCTCACAGGTCCAAGCACTCACACATGTGCACGCACACACACACACACACACACACACACACACACACAAACCGATGTGCACAAACGGGCATGTGTGTCCATACAATATATACACCATGCTTCAGGCTATACAGCACAGAATTTTACTATATGCTGTTGCTGGTGTGAACCCCATTTAACCTCAGATACCACACACACACACACACACACACTTTCATATCTTCCAAGCACTTTTAAAGATTCACACACACACGGTCAAGAAAGTGAACTTAAAAAAAAAAGTAAAAACATCAGCCAACCAAGACTTATTCCTCCTCTGCTGCATGTAAACACAAGTACAGTATGTATGTAATGAATGCAACTGATGGTTACAATAAATCAACATCTCACACACATTTTCCCAGAGTGTGTGTGTGTGTCTGTAATTGTTTATTTACTCTATCGCTGTCTTTCGATCTTGCATGAAAATAATAAAGTTGTTGACCAAAATGTAGATAGATAGATAGATGAATGACAGGGTGTGAGATAGTGTGTGACTGATGGATTGAAAAATAGACTGTAAATCTCTCACAATAGTGTTATTTATTGCACTTGAGTCTGAATACAGAATTAATTGTATTATTATTGTTTTATTTTGCCTAGTTTGATTCTCTGAAAATACATTTCAAAAGGATGTGATATTTTGTATTGACAGTTTTAATTTTAGGACAAATTCTTCTATTTTCTAATTTTGTGGACAATGCGCAATAGGTCATCAATGTACATTAGAAATAGAATAGAATTTAGGCATTTCTCTCTCTGTTGTATGCGTTTTCGTGGCACTTAACGCTTTGATTGCCTATAGGGACCGACTAAACTCAAGATAGCTGCACACTCAAACGGGCATTTCCGGCGATTTCCGTTTGTTTCACGTGTCCCTCTCCGGATGATAAAACGGCCACCGCGCGCGCTTGGTGGCACGTGTGTTGATTAGTTAATGTCCTGGAAACTACAGGTCCAGGTGCTGTCTGATCCGGTATGATCCACAGAAAATTAATCACTAAAATAATCCAATGTGACTTCAATGCGCCACATAAAATCTGTGAGCTTTTAAAGATACGTTATTCTGGTAGGTAGGCCTGATATTCTGTTTCTTTCTGTAGCTATAGTGAAAACGTTGAGTTTTGGATAGCCATAATAAAAGTGCGGATCTTTCAGCTACGCACTATAGTGAAAGACTTTTATTTTGTTACAGGCTTTGAGAGTTTTTGAAAAGGTCTTTCAAGAGCACATGAGGCAACCCGCATCCATCTCAAAGGACGTGTGTGTGTGTGTGTGTGTGTGTGTGTGTGTGTGAGAGAGAGAGGTGCAGACGAGCAGAGGGAGGCCTGTGTTGGCAGAGTAGACGTGGTATTTTGAAAACACGGTCATAAACTTACCCTACCTGAAATAATCCATTTTACAGAAGATCTCTTTGTTTTTGATGTAGCAGCTGCTGTGCTGACGTAGCGACGTCCTGCAGACAGAACACTCCAGACAGCGCACGTGCCAGATCAGGTTGTTCACCTGCAAAGAGACAACATCAAACACACACACACACACACACACACTGGTGATAAATCACTACAGCAGGGACTTGTCTGAGTTGCTGAGTAATGAATTGCTATATTCATTATTCACAGAAAGTTGTGCGCAATTATGAGTTTATATTGACGTAATAGTATTTTAAGATATTATGCCAACACAAACATATTTCTATACAATTTTCATATCTAACAGTAATGCTTAATAATAAGGCAATAGTCATTAAGGCATATTATAATTTATCTACGACGGTATCATTTTAATATCAATATATTAGGCTACCTGTGACTTTGATCCCTTCGTGCTTTCTTGTAACGTGTTTTCTGATATAGCAACAGCCTAATATTCTTGTATCACACCTACTTAAATCATTAGCCTATAAGAAAAAGGTAGACTAATATTGCGGCTGAAATGCATGCATATTTAAAAATATCAAACCCTGAAGCACAACATTTTCTAACACAAGCTAACATTTTCTGTTCAATATTTTCGTTCAACAACAATTATGTTGGCCTTTTAGCAAAAAAACAACAACAACAAAAAAGCACAAAACATTATTATCAGGCGTGGAAAACAAGTGACCAATCTGTAATAATTACATCAGTTTGAAGGTTTACAGAAAAATCATCTCGCTGCCCATTTTCAAATTATTTTACATGATTTGATGAATTAAAATTGGCCTAATTATTTATGGGGAGAGATCATGAGGGCTGTGTTGTAAAATAAAACACAGTTAGAAAAGGTCTCGATAGTCTAAACTAAATCACGTTACACTTGTGTGCTCAGTTCATTTCAGAATATGATTTTGTTCAAAGTGGAGCTTATGACCATTAAGCTGCTCAATGAAATGCTAATAAAAGCATTAATAACTTGTACAAATTATGGAAATTTCATCTAGCAAAGAATTATTTATTTTAACCATTTTAGGACTTTTCAGATCCGTAGATGTTGATTTATTTACATACATTTATTTACAGCATCGGCCAGTGTGAAATATATTACACGCGAAAAAGAGAGCCACTTATTCTTTAAACAGGACAGGATTACCATTAATGAAGATTTTAAAAAGTGCTGCACACAGGATATTTTAATGTAGGCTATTATGTAAGAGCATACATTATCAATTTTATCAATTTATTTTTTATAGTTTACAAATTACTTGACAAAGTGTTTTTCATGAAGTGTGTTTTTTTTCAAGTCCGTTTTATAAAAAAGATTAAAAAGACAAAACTACAGTTTTAGATCAACATTAATATCCTAATAGGCCTGGACTTCGACACAACAACAAAAATTAAAATTAATTTTAAAAATGAAAATACATTTTATAGTCTAAATATTTATTTTGCCTCAAATTAAACATTCGAATAAAATAACTGTCAGAGTATTTCCCATCACGTTATCTGTTCTGCAGACTGAGATCAAAACAGAGTCAGATAATGGACTAATGATCTTCACACTTCCTGACAAACACACCCATTTGCGCGCGAGTAAGAAGCGACTGCTTTGGTTGGAAGCACGCGAGCGCACGCGACAAGACAGGGCGTATTGACAGTGATCAGCAAAAACCAAAACACCCCTGTTGTGCCTACGGTTTCTCAAACACCGTCTGTTGCTTTATTTTTGATTGCTAAAATTTTACGGTGCAGATAACATCAGTTAAATTCACTCTATCTAATGGTTTCTGCATTTTGTGCGTTCATACAACTATAGAATAATTATTAAATGCCTAATAAATGTATTAAAAGGTACATCTGTAGGCCCTCTTCAGTTTTGTAGTTTTATCTCTGCCTAATGTTTCTTTATTCTTATAGAGTGTAAATGCGACAATAAAGTTCAATCTAGGCCTTCTGTTCATTCCAGCACATCAGCGCAAAAACACAGCAGACCTGTCCAAACCAAAACAGGACCAGGGTCAGCATGGCACCCTCCTTCACTCGCTCCTGCTGGTCTTGTGTAGACAAACTATTTGTGGTCTGTCTATGATAATACCGGCGTAAAAAAAGAGTAAACAAATAAACAAGACGCCCCCAGAAGAAAATAATTTCTGGTCTGACCAGAAGGGCAGTTTCAGCCTGTTTTAGTCGAAGGCTACATGGTCGGCCTCTCACCTTCAGCAGGTATCTGTCCACGATCTCCTGACCGCAGCTGGCGCACACGTTTTTCCCGGTGGACGGCACCGAGCTGGTGGTGGAGGTCGGCGAGCACACGGAGGGGGTGGACGGCGTGCTGGGGGACGAGCGAGTGTCCTCCCGCTCCATGTTGGACCGCTGGGATTCTCCGTCCGAGTGAGACTGCAAGAGGGCATCAGCACAGCTCAGTAACACACAGAATAATCCTCATCCCCTCAGTGCCAGTTTGCAGATGTCGCCATTTTCATGATGTAGTCTGTAGCAATGCGCGCATAATTCACAAATGTAAAACATATATTTGCATAAATCCTAACTATAACTCCACATGCACTGGATGCGCACGGGCCAAGCGGTCAACTACTGCGCGCAATAGGCGCACTGAATGATCCAGACATTTTCAAAGCATAAATAGGCAATAAAGCTCTCACCATTGGCGTGTGTTTAGAGTCCACACTGCAGCGCGAGGCTCCCGGTGTACTCTGATGCTCGGTAGAGATCACCTATAAGACAACGTTCAGTAAACGGCAAGTCTTCATCACTTTCCCCGTCTCATCTTCAGCAGAGAAATCCTCGGGAGACATTTGCAGACAGCTCTTCAAGGCTACTCCTATATAAAGTAGTCCTGACAATAAACCCCGGTTAAAACTGTTAAAAGGGCCCCCGCAACAAAAGGCACATTTTAATGAAGCTATTTCAATTTGGATTGATTTTTCCCTTCCCCTTAACCCATGCCTCTCAGAATAATAGTATTTTCTTCGCAATCCAGGACACGAGAGTGGAGGGGGAAAAAACTACCTGTAATTACAAATAGCTTGAAACGCAGTGGATAAGAGGGACCCGGAGTGTCAATTTCAACTGTCAATCAGAAAAAGGCAACGGGTCACCCAAAGAATTGCAAATTTGATTTTTAATGGCTGTAATTAAAATCCAATTCTTCTCAGGCGAATTGGCAACGCTCGAGAGGCTCGCGGACCGCAAATCACGCTATTCATAACAGAGAGGCGCGTGCCTCTTCACAGCGGCTGGCGCGTGCAGCTGATCTCAGTACACAAGCAGTGATTCTTATGACATCACAGAGAGACAAAACAAAACGCACACACGATGCTGCGGGCTGCAAATAAACTGCGTGTTTTCGCAGCAGCAGATAGATCCAGTGAATGTTCAAGAAAGAGGATACACAATTTGTTAAATCAAAATTATTTCACATTGAGGCTACTTATTGCGTCATTATACCACATATCAGTTGGTACGTCATCACATAAAAAGATAATTTAGTCTAAGTCAAACAGTGAAGGCCCAAACAGCGCATAAGTTGGGTACATCTCCAATTTGAACCCTTTACGCACAAAGTTGAAGCTCAGTCGTTTCCAAAGTGTTAGTACCTGCTTCGTGGGAATTCCTTCGGACAGAATCTTATTTCCCTCTGAAAGAGGGGACAAAACTTCATTTTTCCAGTACATGAACCCCTGGAGTCTCACAGCGTACAGTGTCTTCAAACTCGGTGCGTGGAATCAGGAGAAGATTCGGCGATGGGCGTCAAAACTTGTACCATCCGTACCATGCATGGATTCGGGTGTAACTGGCGCACAGTTTTGTTTTTTAACGCAAAAGGCTTTCTCTCTTTAAAACGCTGCTGTGCGCGACGATCTGACTGCCACTGACACAAACTACAGAAGTTATGAAGCTATGCAGAGGCGAGGGGCTGCTTGCTGCTCCGCAGAGAGCCTTATTTAGAACAGAAAGATTTCTTCCTTTCCCAGTTTCCCCCCTCTCTCCACTTTTAGGAAGGAGTCTGACTACAGGAAGTGAATCAAATTGAGGGGCTGGCAGCTTTTAGTCCAAGGCTTCATAGGTGCAGGGGAGACTGCAGGGCTGCAAAGTCGACGAGAGCGCAACAAGCAGAGAACCAGAGTGTCCCTGCAGAGCTGTAGTGAAAGTTTGTGCGGCTCTCTGGCATGCCTTATAGTTAAAGAAGGGGGAGGGTGAAGAAAGAGTTTCACATGCGTGAGAAGGGTGGACACACTTTGGATCAGTTATGACAGAAACTTACTCAAACTCTGGTGGTGCATGTTTGATATCTCAGGCATTTATAGCGGCTGCCAGAGAAAAAAATACCCTCTGTAAATTATAGTTATTTATATAATTGCCATTTATTTGCTACCAGAAATATACAACTACAGCTGACGTATAATGCAATAATTAACCTATACTCGGGTATATAAATAGACCGTTTTATATACAGCGTCTCCATACACGTTGGTTTATATTCAGGCTCAGCTTTATCTACATTAGAACAGAAAATTTATTCAAATTCCAGTGTAAAAAATAATTTAATTAATCATATGTATTCTCCTCGCTCCCACGTATTTAATGTCCATTATCCTCATAATTTAAGGCTTCGTTATTATACATTTTTTTGTTATTACAATAATTAGCTAAATAAAAATAAATTGAAACACAATAAATGTACGGTTAACAGATGCATATTTGGAATTTGCAGGACAGAAAAAAAATAACCACACATATTTACGGATTTAAAAAAGTTAGGGTTGCATTTTAATCTATAGGGTAGTCTTTTATTTTGACACAATTGTTTTAGGCTATAATCAAACAAAACAACTGTGAAAAAATGGAGAGAAACAGAGATTTTTTTATTTATTTATGCAAACAGTAGAGGAGCTGATGGCGATGAAAGAAAATGCTCACAAAAACTCTCGGAGCGATTTAACGAAAGGGAAGCCTGATAATTACAGGATACGAGCCCACACACCGGTTTAGATCGATGTGTCAATCAGGCAAGAATCCCACAATTATCTGTAAATGTATAGTTCAGAAATGATCCCATCCAAATAAACCAGACCTAAAAAAATTAAGAACCGTCTCCATCATTCCAGAGGAGAAATTGATTTTAAATATTTAATCAATTGAAAATATATTTTAACGAATAGGATTTTTATTGAAAACATAAATACACACATTTCAAATAAATCATTAATTTGATCTAATGGCCATCAAATATTCTGCAGTCGGGTGAGCGATTCTACAACAAAGACATTAAAAAAGGGCTGGCTGATGTCAAGAGGTAGGATTTGATTTCTTCGGTGCGCACGAAATGTTCTTTCATTTCATCTTGTATAATTAGTCTGCCGATCTCGATCCCTGCTGCAATATTATCTAGCCTAATATGCGACTTAAATATTCTTGGTAAACTCTCAACAACATTGGCTCTGCAAAGGAACTTTGGTTGGCAAATTCATTCTTCACGCAAACAAAAAGTCAGGCTATAATTTCATTTTCACCAACATATTTTGTCTTTTTGCTTTGAAAAGGGTTTTTATATAACCTCACACTGCATGTCACACCTGCAGGAAAACACAACTCAGATCACACCAAAAGTATTGTGCTCCATTATGACAACACACAGAAATCATTAACAAACTTTACATTTTAAAATTGAATGTTTCCACATTAAACCCATATGCAAAAGGCCCTCAAAGTATTAAAATGGTTCACAGCAACTTTTGGTAGACTGCACAAACAAATTATAAAACAGTCAATATCCACCATGTCTGGGGGAAGAAAAAGAAAACTGGGCCTCAAAACATAATGGATGCTATAATAACCAGGAATATTATATTACAGAAAACACTGTGACATTAGGTTTGTCAGTACTGACAATTGCGGTAATCTCCCTGGTTTTTAAAAATTCTGTGATACTTCAGGACTGCATTTTTTTTAACCCCATGGTGGATGATGGTGGATTTGCTTTTAGTGAGTAGTCCTCAAAAGTCTCCCATTAATGAGATGCAGATGGTTTACCAAATTTCTTACAAAACAAAACCATTATATCAGCAAAAACATGTGGACTGAAAGTATTTAAATGTTGCTAATAATGCCATGTGGCATTGAGTTTACAGACAAATCATAAAACTGAATCCTGTATTTTAAGGGCAATGTAGAGAATCTACAAAATGGCATACGACAACACACTGCAGATGTTATATTGAAATGCCTTTAATTGAAAAATGAAAATAAAAAGACTATGGCAAGGGAAATACCAAAACACTACACACCACAAAAAAAGTCAGTAAAAAGAGTTTGACTGCAGTCGTATAAAAATTGGATCCAAGAAAGAAAGAAAAAAAAAAAACTAGGAAAAGAGCAAAGAACCTCAAACAAAAATACTGCAACTTACAGTACGTGTCGCTGAGTGGCTTGTGGCTTATCGTTTGAACTCCATTAACACAAACCTGTTACAAATCTGTGTATTTTCTTCCTCTTCATTGAAGTCTTGAATAAAGACACACAAATTGTATTTCACCTTTAAATAATATGATCTGAAAGTAAACACACATCAAAAACAATAAGAGAATCAGCATTTAGACTTCGTAATAATGACATGTCTCTCTCCTAGCAACTGCGCGTCATGTGACTCACAGCTGTATGATTCACCTGCATTAAATCTCTGCTAAAGTGAGAAAGCAGACTGATAGGGTGTCCAGCCTGCACCGCAGTCAGGTATGGGGCATATGTTCAGACTGAATAACTGTAACCCAAAATAACTGAAACCACTTTAGGTACTTGTCCGTGATTGCTGTGATTACTCCCAAAGAGTCCGGTTTCTCAGAGAATTATGAACAACTTCAAAACCTTTTATTCCCAGATAGGATGTGTATAGTCTTTATAGTATCTTGTGTAGAGTCTGTTTGTGTGTAGGTGGGGGCTGAGGTGTGTAGAGGGAGGGAGGAGGGGTCTCCAGAATGAGTGGGAGGATGGGTCATCTCCTAAACTTGCGGAAGGGCCTGCTCTGGTTATTGTGGTGTGATTTAGAGTAGGGCTCCCACCGTTTCCTCTCTGGCGGTTTGTTGTAAACGTAGGCCGACGGGCCCGAGTAGTCATCATCTGGATTCTCCTCCATCATCTGGAGCTTGGCCTCGATGGCGCGGATCTTAGCACTCGTGCTAGGAGAAGAAAAGAAAAAAAGAAAGAGGAGATGTTAGCAGCGAGGCTGAGGGGGAAATACCAGTGTTGGTGCTCCGGGTGAGGGACGAACTGAGTGATGGACAGACCTTGGCTCTGGCTGAGGGGAAAAGAAGAGGAGGTATTAGCACTCTTAGTAGCGGGAGGGACAGATGCAAGACAAAAAAAATGCAGCACAAGGAGGAGATTACCAGTTGTGCTGCACGAAAAATAAGAGGAAAACTTGCATTTAAAATGGTGAAACAGGATTTGAAGGAGCAAGTGAGAGAAGTTTGCAGGAAAAATGACAGTGCAGGTGAGAAGAGGAGTGACTGAGGGAATGAGTGAGTGTGTAAGAAGTATCTAAAAAGCAGGAGAAAGAAAGTCTAGAGGGGGCATCAGGGGAAAAAAGGGGGGAACGAGTGTTTATATTTCCTCTCATGTGCTGTGTGGAGAGAGGGATTTTGAAGTTTACACTAGAACCGAAGTGTGGAGCCTTTCCTAAGAAGAATCCTGATAGCTGATAACTTGCTACGCACACTGGATTGTCTCGGTAAGGGTTGGTACTGTGAGCACAAGAGGCATTTTACCGACATAAAAGTGCTCCATTTGAAAGTGTGTATTTGAATGTAGGCTGCAAGTGTAGCCACAATAATGGAACACGTTAGAATTTGCTTTAACACTCCCACACAGACATTTCCTGAACCAAAGTGTGAGTCCAGTTGTACTCGGATGAACTCAACTTGAACTGCGGTTTGTGGTGAAAGCACACCTCTCCTATAATAACTTCAGGACCGAGCTCAAGTTAAACTGAGGTTTTGTTAAGGTAGCACTTGTGACCGGAGACTACGTCCACACTAAGCCGGCTAAATCTGAAAACGCCATTTTCGTGCGTCCACACTAGCATTTTCAGATCATGTTTTTAAGACCTGCTGCTGTAAATCACTATGTTATGATCGCAAAGCCGTCATCTGACAAAATAAACACATTTTGCTTGGAACTAACTAGTTTGTACATGGTGTCGTCTGAAGGTAAAAGTGTTTATAGCTGCTCCGAACGGCTACACTGGAAGATTGGGTGAAAAGACTCTTTACAAGACTGTATAACATCTGGATTGTGTAATCGGCTAAATTGGCATTTAAAATGAGTAATCACAGAGTGGTTTGTAGGGAAAATGTTGGCTCCTTCACATCACTGCCACAGCCCTCAACTTTGTCTGAGCAGGCGTACTTCATTGTTTTCCAAAAGTTTAGTTTTCCTCGTCCACACTAAAATGCGCGGCCAGTGTTTTCAGATTTATCCACTCAGGATGCTGCTTTCAAGGAGCCTAGTTTTTGGGTATAAAAGTGAAGTGTGTGGACGGAAGGACAAATTTTGATTAAGCTCGCTAAGTGTGGACATACAGAGAAAAAAGCAAATGGATAAAAATGTAAAAAAAATAAATAAAGAAGAAGATGCTATGTGTGTTTGGTACCAACCTGAGGTGGTTGGTAGTTACGGGTCCTTCCTCTGTTGCGCCGCTGCATGACGGTTCCAGGCTCGGAGGCATCGTCTTGTCATTACGGAAACCTTCAAACCTCTGTAGACGTGACACATGGCCAAAACAAAATGACCCACACATACAATGATGGACACATGGATGGACAGACAGATGGAGAGAGACAAAGGGGTAAAATAACAAGTAGAAGCAAGAAAAGACCCTTGTACAGGGAGACGGAAACACATGGATAGTCACAGAATACACAAGATAAAGAGAAGCAGACAGTCAGTGGGATAGACTAAAGATAAATGTCTTGTTCAGACCTAGTACCTCATGTCCAAATATGTGTAAAGATGCCGAATAGAGATATTACAGCTCACAGACAGAATCAAATTGCATCTAAAATGTGTCTAGTGGTCAATAAGATTGGAATTTGCTTTCCTGCTAAACACAGAAAAATAGCTTAGTGTATCACTTGTGATTCTGTAGACCAAAGCTTGTGTCAAAGTCAAGACAATACTGTCAAAGGGATCATATAGTAACGTGTTCTCAGCACATTTTGGGTGCAATCACACCTGCATTTAGAAACATTTCAGTGCCAAGTTTGAACAGGACCACATAACAAGTAGAGGAAGAGAAGAAGACAGAACATAAGAAAAAAAAATCCAGTCAACCAGACATTTAGAAACCATCAGACCTCCTTATAAACACTGACACCAGTTCTCTGGAGAGCCAACTCCAGCTTCCTCCCACAAACATCAACATTATTAAACTGAAGTATTGATTTTGTTTGTGTCTGGTCAAACAGACAGTAACCAAGCAGGACTGCGCGTCCAGCTCATAATCACACCCTAAGGCACGAGGGAGGATAAAGAGGGAGCAGCTGGAGAGCAACAACCAACGTCTGCACTCATTCCTTTCAAAACCACCTTCCAAACATCTCCATCAGCCAACACAGAACTCTTGAAACCTGCGAAGAAAAGAAAAAAAGACAAAAACGAAACAAAAGTCACATACTGTACATGATGGGAATGACATGAGAAACCCCAGAGCTTGGAGCAGCAGCAGCAGCTGCCATTTGGAGGAATATGATGTTTAGAAATCAGTTGGTGTAAGGGGCATAAATGCATAAAAGCACACACATGATCTCACATACTGTCCCAAGAAATAAATAACATGTAAAGCCAAGAATAGGTCTGAAACAATGACCATTCCAATAGCCAGGACCCTTCCCTTCCACCTATTCCTAAAGGCATGTAGCTGGAATGCATAGATCTGCACAGAGCCAATCAGGCCACACTGGATCTGTAAACAAGCCAAAGCTTAAGTTATGGGAAAGTCAAGTTAAGTTCCAATAGTTGCACTTTTGAGTTTAAATATCACACTATAATAGGCACACAGTTACTTAAGCTTTAAGAGCTTCATAAGGATTAAAGTAAGTGTTTAATGTGTTAGAGTTCAGAGGATTTGGGGCTAAATTATGGATACAGTCACAGGAAGGTTTAGAGTATTTTTTGAGAGAGGGTTAGTGATGATGAGAGTTTCACGTACGGAGAACGTAACATGCATAACATACAACTTGGCTAAACTACGCACTGATAAATACAGAATAATACAGTAATGAATTAAATGTTGAAAAAAAGATCTGGAGAGCCATGGATGTTTGTGAAGAGTTGGGGGGAGGGGGCACACTTATAATAAACGTTCATCAACGTGATTTCCTCTCTTTCAAAGCTATGTAATAAAGTCAAGATGTAAGCCTGGAAATGAGTCAACAACGTCCAACACCGACTGTCTCTGACTCACTTATCCCAGCACGTCACTTCTGGGTCGGAATCAGTGAAGACAGGCTCGCTAAGAAAATATCATATTCAACTGGACCTGAGCTGGCCCCATTGGTGGAAAATTGCTCAAATCTTACTTGTGTAATGAAGATTGCACCGTGAAAATCGCTGACAGTATCCGGTTTACAGGCCGGTCTGCTCGCATTATCTCTAACATCGGGAGTATCGAGACAACACTTCAACTACAGGCCTCAGCTCTTGTGTGGCTCTGTCCTGGTCCTGACCAAAACGCAGGATCACTATACCAGCTTCAGTGGGTCGGGGGCGTTTTGTAACCGAGCACACACTATGACAGTGGTTAAAAAGAAGCGTAGCTCGTGGAATCCATCAAGGATCAAACAATTGCTAAGAAAAAGCCCAGAGATTGCAACCATGCACAGGGGGCAGGCATGACTTAGAATCTGGTTTCATGATGTGACGAGTCTCGATCTTAGTGAAGTGGTACCAACTTCTACAGGAATGTTTTTGGAATATATGGTTTGGTGAATTATTCATAAACCTCTGAGCTTTTCTTCCCCTGCTACCCCGCAGAGAAAACTAAAACACACAGGAGTTTACATCCAGAGGCAGAACAATCACACACTGTGTTGGACAACGTGAGGATCATTTTGATTTTCATCTCTAGCTTGTTAAAGCATGTCATGGGATGAAATTATGCATCTCGCAAATGCATCTTTGTCAGCTGAGACACTGTCCAGGAAGGCTGGTCCACAGTGAGCAGCTTGACAGCAGGCTGGGTGAAAGAAACACATTCCTGTGGTGCAGCTATGCTCATACCTGGCTGATGTGGTTGCAACATCATATTCAGGGATCCTGTTGTTCACCAACAGACTGAAGCTCAACAGTCTGGTATGTTACTCCTACAGCATAACTGAACATTCAAAGCTTTCACACCGTAACCGACTGAGCTAGTCAAAACTAAATATCAAATCCAACAGATGTCAGTCCTGCCACAAACTCAATTCCTTACAGAGTTGTTGATCGTCTGCTTAAAACTTCACGCGCTGAGGCCTGACACGACTTCCAGTATGTCATGTACTTGCCGAGACAGAAAGACAGAGAACACAGAAACCAGTGTCTTCAAATAAAAACACATTTTAATATTAACGCACCTGAACCTGTGGGTAAAACATGCAAAATACATCAAACGTGCTGTAGCTCAGTGATGCAGTAAAACTTGTTTTTCTTGGAAAAAGAAATTCTGGCCAATGACTCGCTAATAAAAGTGTATTAAATCCAGATGATGGCGAACACCGGACCCAACTATGATAGTACAGTATTGAATTAGAGAAAACTCCATTCATAGTAGAAATGTACACAGGCCACAGGCATGTGTAAGGGAAGGGCATGCAGAAGGTGTTGACAGACACTGTGAGTAAAGTAGTTAAACTTATTTGCATTTGAGTCGCCCGACAATGCAGACAGAGTGGTATTAATTGAACAGTTGGGATGTAAACAGCTCAAATATCAGGCTTATAATGGTATTAATAACCAAAGCTATTTTTGTTTGGAATGGTGGATTGATCCCAGTTACAATGGATCTGTGAGCAGATTTATCCTACTACGTGTTGTCTTAGAGGCGGCAGCGTTGACCTTGACCTCCCTCTACTATGTGTTTCTGTGTGTGAGTGTGTGTGTGTTTAGGGCGTGATTCGTCTCTATACAGGATATCCCTTCACCCATTGCCAGCAGGCTGTCTATTGTTAAGAGACAGGCATAGGTTGTGCTGGGATCCCACTGCTCTCCGTAAACTGGCTACTGCAGTAGTCAGATGCTTATAATTTTTAACCACAACTCAGACTGAAACTCATTATTCAATAATGCCCTTCATCTTAACAATTATTGGATATTTCTCTAATCTTTTCAGCCTTGTTTCTTAGCTTTTTTTTTACTCTTTGAAAGTCAATGATATCATTTTCCTAATGCACAGAAGTATATTTAGTCCATCAACCTTTGGACGAGACCACAAACTGCAGCCACAATCACAGTGTCATACATAAATGGGATGTGCCATAATCCAGTAAGCCATCAGGATGTATAAGATTTGTAGTTTTATAAAATGGAACTGAGTTTGACACTTACCCTCACCTGTGCGTGCGCCCAGCGCACAACCAGCTTCTTGGATAAAGCTAGCTTCCCATTTAAACACTGGATCGCCCTCTCTGCCTCCTGCAGACAGTCACACAGTCACACACACACACACGCACACACGCACACACACAGAAAAAGAGCAAGAGAGAGACAGATTTTTTACAATTATGATTAAAAATCAGCCTTGATGATTGCACCGAGTCATTAAATAATTAGTCTTCACAATAGAGAGATGGCAGAAACAATAATAGATGATGATGTGCCACTCTGCCCGCAGATAGACCATAAGTGATGTGTGTGTGTGTGTGTGTGTGTCTCTGTTGTGAGGCAGTGTGAGAAAGTGTAGTTTGGTCTAATCAAATGAGTAAGTGGCTTTGATGCTAAATTATATTAATGAAGTACTTTTTCTGTGTGTGTGTGTGTGTGTGTGTGTGTGAGTATGAGCGAGTGTGCAAGATAAACACACACTTCCTCTGTATAATCCTTTTGGGAGGGCTTCGTATCCCACTGATAGACACTAGCTGTGAAACTAGATGCTTATCACGATCCCCAGGCTCACTCCAAAACAAATACTGCCTGATGAACCTGTGAAGCTAAGCAGCCTCCTTTAAAGTCCGGTCCACTTCAGTAAGACACATAATCAGGTCCTTGAAGATGTCTAATAAAGCTTTCTTAGGCCATTTGAGTATGTGGAACATTATCACACTCAACAAATGGACATACTTTGATAAAATATATTTGACTGTAAGAGTGGATGTGTATGTTATAATTGTATTAATTAAAACTAGATTGTGATATTTGCTTACGAGTATATCACTCGGCATGACTAGAAAACTTTTACACGTCTGAGTTTGTACCATCGGTTTACAAAATTACATACTGTGGCAAAAATATTAATACTATAATATAAATCAAAATCAAATACAAACATCATCTTGCACGTACCTCTCTGGTGTTGAAGTTGACAAAGCAGTAGCCCCGTGGCTGTCCCTCCAAAGGCCCAGATTTGTGAAACAGGAAGTCAAACTGTTTCACATTGCCAAACTTCTCCAACAACTTCACCAGGTGATACCTGCCCAGAGAGGAATCATGTGAAAGAGGGCACAAAAAGGTACAAGAAAAACACACACAAAAAAAAAAAAAAAAAACATAGGAGAGGGAATGAAGAGGAAAATAGTATTTATTCTTGTATTTATTCTGTAATGGATTCTTAAATAAGAACAGAGAGGACACACTTATATTTAGTAAATTGTCCCACATCAGACCTACTCTTTTCCCACATTTCCATGATGGTCAACATCAACGCACTATACAGTATATTAACCCTTTGAAACAGCCACATAGCTCTGCTCCACACTGTATTTGCCACCCTACAGTCTGTGAATCTGTCAAGTGGGGCTAATGAGAATGACAGCTTTCTCTCCCTGACATCTTTTTAGCAGCAGGCCAGCTGGTGTGGCAGCCCAGTAACAGTAAATCTCTCATTGAGACAATGCTGAGGATACAGTAGCAGGACAATGAGGGAATAAAAAAGAGGAAACCTCAAATCCCCCCTGAGCACCGAGCTCTGCACAAACAACATCCACTCAGTGTGTGGAGCTGCCTGGGACTGCTGCACCTAGAATGAACATAGATATGTGGTCACTGAAGAGCTATGCAGCGTTGTGAGGATTTGGAGGTTTGCGTGTAACTGACCACTAGCAGCCCTGGGAAAAATACTTCTTCTGGGCAGCGTGGAAAGGAGCAAAGAGTTCAGGGTCACCTGTAGACTATATTCACTGCTGTATTACTGTAAATACCCAGGTGCTGATTGGATGTTTCCAACACATGCTGAGCAGCAGGTGCTTTTTCATTTCATGAACTGTCAGAGCTCTTGTGTGTGAGATGATTTATATGTGCAACATTCTTATTTTTGTGTGTGCAGAATAAGGGATTGTCTGAGGCCTGCTCTTCCATCTGTTAGGCTGCAACGATTGTTTTCATTACCGATTAATCTGCAGATTATTTTTCAATTAATTGTTTGTTCTAGAACCTGTCAGAAAATAGTGAAAAATGCCCATCCCAATAAGACCTACTTTGACATATTCAAATTACTTGTTTTGTCTGATTATTCAAATATTCAATTTAATGTCATAGAATACTAAGAAACACAGAAAATATTCACATTTGAGAAGCTGGAGCAAGTCAGCGTTTGGCAGGTCTGCTCAAAAAATGATTGATCAATTATCAAAATTGTTGCAGATTTATTTTCTGTCTAATCGAGTAATCATTTCAAGGCCCGTGTCCCTCTATTGGGCAAACTCTTCTAACCGAAACAGTCCATTAGCAGTACACAGCATCTTCCTGATTGATCAGTCATTGAAACCACCTGTGAAGTACCTCGTTATATTCTTGAATTAAAGGTAATGAGACTAGGCCGCGGCATTCCTCAATGTAAAAAAAATAAAATAATAAATACAATTTAAAAAAATAAAAAAAGAGGTCTCCAAGTAAAGACTACACCACCCTTGAAATCTATACCTGTTTGCAAACCAATTAACTACCTAGTTAACACAACACATGTCATTGTAAGTACAAGTTGGATGCATCTTGCAGACAAATAACTCTGTGCACAAGCAAAACAAATTACAATTTCACGGGCAACAAATGTCATGCAGGACATTTGTTTGACGCATCTGGTAATGGGTCTTTTTCAGAGCACACATTTTGACTTGTCATAGAAGGAAAGGCACAGGTGTTACTAGTAACATTAACAATGGCTTTGTTCTATTCAAGTGTCCCAGTAATCATGACAGTGAGCCAACATGCACAATGCCAGGACCCTGAAACTGAAGCAGCTAAAAGGAATCCAGTCATCATTCATTTTTATCATTTCAACTTGTGCTCTTCCTACTGTGACATGTCAACATGTCCTCTATGAAAAAGTCAATTAAACTATAAAAACAACAACAACAAAACCGAAAATGTACAAACAAAAGAAATCAACAAACACCTTCCTGTGTTTTTGTTTCGGTGCCTTCCCCTTGTGTGACCCCACGTTTTCTGTATAACTGTTTTAGCCTTTTATTGTTTAGTCACTTGTTATTTTTAATCCTGAAGTGGTGTGTGTGTGTGTCACCACAAAGATGACTGTATGACGTTAATGTACAAGCGTGCATTTATGTGTATGAATGGGACTCAATGTGGGATACGGAGGGTTTGAGCTACAGGTTGTACTAATGTCTTCCACCCTTCTATGAGTCCCTGGAGGGCTTTAGGCCAAAGAGAATTTCTGCTTTTCCCAGACAACACCCTGCAAGCCTCCCACGTGAAGGTGGCTGCTCCAGCACTAGGCTCATTTACAAAGAAAAGCCTCCATTAAAAAAAAAAAGTTTATATTACTTATAACACATTTGTACACTCTTATACTCAAATAGTTTGCCTTTGCATTTTGTGCACTTCTGAACCTCGGAAACACTGATTAGGAAATGAGAAAGGCAGTCATTTAAGTCAAATGCAAAAACTCTCAAATGTTGCATGCACTAAATATTACCTTTTCATATTGCATTATATTCAAATCAATGTATAGTGCGTGTTTGTACATATGTGTAAATGTGAGAGAGATTAAATGGCTGACAATCTAAGAACATTTTTGGATGGTAGCGAGCTGAGCCACAATGGGCCGCTCCTCCTGGGGGCTGTAAAAACCACCGGAGGAAGAGGAGGAGAGGGGGGAGGAAAGGGAGGGAAAGGTGGGGAGAGGGAGAGTACAGTTCAGAGAGGGGATGTTGACAGCAAGGTGAAAGGTGGAGGAAGAGGAGGAGAAGCCAAAAGAAGAGAGGAGGTGAGAAGCCAGGTAGGAAAGATACAAGAGCTATAGGAAGGAAAGAAGAGGAAGGAAGGAAAAGGGGGATGGGAGTCCAGTCCAGAAAAAGATAAGACAAAAAGGTTCAGTCCAGAAAAGTGCAGGTCAGAGGGGAAAAACTTTAGAGAGGAGGAGGAGGGCAAGTTTTCACTTTTTGGCAAAGGAGCTATCTGCAATTTCTTCATATTTTCATAAACATCTAGTCCTGCATAATGTGTAAGATGATGGTTATACGTTCTTTAATTAAAAACCATGAAAACTTCCAGGTACACAGCTTACAATGTAACAAGAGGACCAGAGAAACAACAAGGAGGAAGACGGTGATGGATTACCACTAATGAGAAATTCCCTCACTGAGCAGCCAAAAGCACAGAAACATGAATATGTGGTGAAAGATACAGTTACACCTGCTGTGTCTCTGCTCTGTCCGCAGGGCAAGGAAAGATGAAATATATATTATATGGGATTCTGATCTGAGCTCTGAGAAGATCAGTTCAATGTTGAAGAATTAAAAGACTATTTACTGGTCCTTTGACAGGGATGCCATCATTTTACTGAGCCTTTAAAGGGGCAGTAGCTAGAGGTTTACTGTTTTCTCATAACAGAGTTCCCACCTGCACATAAACAGGAGAAAAAGAGAGTTTGCAACACAGAGATGGAAGAAGTTCAGTTCATTTTTCAAAATCCCATGCTTGGAACAGATTTTTGTCCAGGTTTGAGCACATCATTGTAAACTATGAGCCCCACAGGAATCTTTTCTCCTTCTTAGAAAACTTGAGATCAGTCGAAACCATAACTACACACACACCAAAATTCATCTTTCTGACAGAGGGCACATTAAACAAAATGAAAGTGCAGCGGCCTTCCTGCCTCATCACATCCTAATCGATCTAATATTTCACCCTGACAACCAGAGCAGAACTGAATACCTCCAAACACAACAATATTATTACTCTAAAACTTTGCTATTATATAAAAAAAAAACTTCATTTTAATAATGCTATATGTTCAAATTAACAATTTCTGTTTCAAAATAAAAAGAAAATATCACTTAAAAACCCATCAATCAAATTCTAGTCTAGATTTAATGACTAAGCAACCAACTTGTAGTACACAATGTGATGTCTTTAATTAGCTAAAAAAAAACTCTTGCAGAATAAACAATGTTTTATTTACTATCCATTTTATATTTTGAAAAAAGTGTGTGGCGTTCAGTGATTTGGCCTCATGTACACACAATCAGCACCTTGCATTTCAGGTCTGCGTTCCTCGTCTGCACTGAGTTTTGGTTTGTCTTACCGGGACAAACAGAGCAAGTACTGCGTATGCTACACAGGAGCTAATTAATCTTCCCAATCAGCACCAGGGGCCACGGGCATTTCTCTTGTTTTCCCTCCATACGGTGAAGTAGTGGGCTATTTAAGGAGAAGTAGAGCAGAGCAGGGAAAGGGGAAGGAAACGCCTGTCTAGACGCCCACCAGAGCTGCAGCCCATACATTCTCCAGCAGCCCCCACAGGCACACAACCACACCCCTCACCCCGAAAAACTACCTTCTCTCCATCACAATATATGTGGGGTTGCTCTCCACACTCACATTTGGAGTTTTGCACATTCAGACACTCAACTGCAAACACACCCCTAGACACAAATGCAACATTGGAAGGATGTTTGGGTGTATGTATGATGTTGTGTAAAGTGAGACACGCTAATAACGTACACACAGACACCTCAGTGTGTTGAAGCCTGCACCACTACCAGCTGCCATCCAAACATCAACTGTGTACTTAAATATGCTTACACACACACACACACACACAGACACACACACACAATCAGCTCCTGGTTGACACATAGAGAGTAAACAGGGCAGGTGAGTGAGGAATGATGGCTGCTCCTTAGCAGAGCAGGTCTCCACGCCTCGCTGCCTCTCTTTCACACACCCAGCCCTGTCTGCTCAGTCTCAGCCTGCGATGCGCACACACACTACGCACACAGTTAATCAATCATATATGCACACACAATGCACTGCCTCTCTATGAGGCAAGTTAAAAAGCAATGCCTCAGGATCATAACATGGACAGCCTTGCAGCAACCTCAAATCCAACACTTGTTGCTGCTAAAACGATAAACTAACCTTGTTTTTCATTCAGCTGGCTGGTTCACATGTTTGAGTCTGGAGATCTGTAGTGAAATATCTTAAAATGTGATCTCTAAATTGTAGGGTACAGTAATTATACTGTCTCACTGGTAGTTTTAGCTCTAATCCACTCTGAAGCATATATGTATAAAGATGCAACAAGCTGACTGGGATCTCTTTTTTAATCAACAGTCGCACGCTCATTATGATGTTAAAGTTTGTTAAATACTGATGATGAGACCGTCGAGGTGAACATCTTTCCAAAATGTGGGGGGAAAGTGTGGGCCTGGCTGACACCAGTAGTGGATTTACTCACTCTGTAATTTTGGGATCGATGTTGCCTATCCACAAGCGGTTTCCGTCATGGGCCACACTCTCTGAAATGATGGAGGCATTTTCCACTGTACCCGCTGCAGACGACATGTGTACTCTGCAGTAGGCAGGAATAGAAGACAGAGAAATTCGGTTTACAAAGAAAATCACAGAGATAAGTTAACATTTTTGGTATTTGCATCAGCATGGAACCATTGGGATTGTTCTGAGCACAATGGCAGCGACCTTATGAATGCAGAGATACACTGCAGTCATTAAGGAAGGCAAATGCTGGCACACAACTCAGAAAAGTAAGCTGTTAATTAGAAGACTAAAATATTGCCTTACAGGGGAACTTAAACTATATCTCTCTGAGCACTGTGGCTTACAAGACTGATGAGAAGGCACCTGGAAAATGAAGAGATCTGACCACCCACTTGACCTACTGTATGTTCAAACACATACAGTAATAATCTGTGCTTTATAAAAGGGATAGGTCAGACAGTTAAACCTAGTTACAGAGGTAGTGATAATAACATGTAGACAGAGCTAACATCCACTGAAAGATAAAAGTACAGTGCCTAATTAAACAGTGAAAAGGGTTAAGCAATTTCTAATATGATCTAGGTAATTTCAATAAATTAAAAACAGTGCGCTCATTGTAAATATGATTTATGTATTCATACATGTATAAAGCAGTGAAAAACGTTTGAGGAGCAGTCTACACAATGTCAGCACACTGTCAACACACTGTCAATATACCCTTTTCATTTACAGTTATCTAAACTGTCCATCCAAGGTAGCTTCTCCATTTTGAACAGAATCAGGAAATTATGTAGGTTGAGTTACTTCTATTCACAGTGTCAGGCAAACACTTGGTTCTTGTAAAACCTCAAAAAAAGAACTCTAGGTTCTCTCTAAGGAAACCATGCCTTGCTACTAACGTTAGCTAACGTCAGTTTAGCTAACCGCAGTTGATCGATTGACTACTATCCGCGCGTTGTTAGCGTTTGCTGATTAAGATTGATTGTGTAAGGTTAAACTAATCTCGGTCATTCAGGTGGTGAGCTGTTCAGTTAGCTAAATCTATCCACTAAACGGTTAATAGCCCGTTTTAGACGAGCAGTGGATTGCTAGCAGCTAGCTAGCTTAGATAGTAACGTTATCAGTTTACCTCCTCGATCTGTCAAACCTCCTCTTTGATAGCGACTGACTTCTTCGACTTAATTTGCTACGGATCCCACTTCCGGGATGATTCAGTTACGTCAAAACGTAATACTAATCATTTCAAGCAATTTGTATATTTTCCTCCTATAAAACTGGCCAGGTTAGCTAGCTCGAAGGATAAATAGTCGCCTTGCTACCGTCTGACAACAAAGGCGCAGGGTGATGCTGTAGCTTGTTTAACTGTCTGTGGAGTCGAGAGCAGGCACTCGGTTTAATGTTTGGCATCTCCCGCATGTCTCTCCTCCAGTCCTCGAGTCATCTTGGTTTGTCGCTGCAGGCAGGAACCCCGCTCATTCGGGATACCCCGTATGAAGTTTCAAACACACAACCGGACGTCGCAAACATGTCGACGCGTGATGATGACGACATAGATGTCAAATGTGACTTTTCCCTAGCTAACATCCTTCTGTGAAGACTGTAAACTTGAACGTAAGTATGCTGTTTGGGATAATTTACAGTTGAAGGTTGTGTTTAGCCGGGTCATAGCTGAAATTAACGGCAGTGTTATGTTTAGCAAAGCACGTGGTTGCGGTTTATGCTTTTGCTGTGGTATGTGCGGAAGACCCCATCACGCCGACCTTCACATAGCTTCATTTATATAAAATGTTAGCACGAGTCAGTTATCTTAAATATGTACGTACTATTGTTAGGTATAATGATAATATAGCATCTGCCTCTACAGCCTCGTGTTTCCTGCTTTACTCGAGTATCCATTAAAAGATCCAGTACTGAATCAACCTGGTGCTATATTTGCAGGACTGAATGGCATAACACATCAGTAATGACAACCAAAGGACACTGATTTCGACATGTATCAATATATCTGTTCAGTATGGAATATGTCATGTAATGTTGCCCAGCTGATGTTCATTGCAGTGGCCAACATGATGATAAAACGTCAAACTGAACTGTCATTTTCAGTTTTCAGGTATATTTTTGATTGAAATAAAACACATTAAGGATGCACTGGGATCCAGTCAGTCAAGCCAGATAACAACAAAGTTATCACACTACTTGTTACTTAAGTAGTGTGCTTATAGTATGACCTAGTACTGAAAAGATAAGTCAATTAGGCGATTGACAGATTAACTGAATCGCCAACAATTATGATGATAAATTAAAAAGTCATTTATCAAGCAAAAATGTCAAACATTTGCTGGTTCAAGCTTCTAAAATGTGAGGATATTTTGCTTTTATCTGTTTTATAGCACTGTAATATGAATATCAATGGGTTTTGGACTGGTAACTGGACAAAAAAAGCTATGTGAACATATGACTTTTTAACCATTTTCTGGCACTTTATAGACTGAACAGTTAATCAGTTAAAAAATAATTGAGAGGGCTAATTGATATTCAAAATAATCGTTAGGAGCAGCTCTGGTCTGAACAGGCGAGGCAGAGCATTATCAGATACTCTACTGTATTATTTATCTGCTCAAACAAAGTGTGCAGAGGGGAGATCATGCGGGCTTACCAGCTGGCTCCTGCCACTGCAAGAAGGAGAGGTGTGTCTGCAGCTGCTGCTGTGTGTGAAATCTACAGGATATGAGGCTACAGTATCCCACTGAACACCTGTGCTTCACGTTTTCTGCTTGACTTCCACTCTAAAGAGATCCGTCACCGTCCCACATCTGAGCCTATCTGCTCTGCCACAGTTTACCGTATCATATCAGCTTGTCAGGAAACCTGCCAGCCATGGATGCCTGTTATGGGTTTGTATAGGTAGTCGTCCACCGTCTAGCCTAAATATTGCCGTTAATATCTGGAGTCAGTGTTGGATTAACACCAGGGACATGTGGCATGGCCATAGCAACCTTTGAGGACACTGAGATCAGTATTGTATCTGGGATTTTTGGGATTTAAATGACCAGAGGAGGAGTTTACAATCTACAATTACCCAAAAAAGACACATGATGGGTTATTTGTGGCTGATTCTGACATCCTTCTAAAACAAAGACTCAAAATGGCAAAATAAGTACATACTGCAGTGTGGAGAAATCAAAACATTTAGTGCATAATGTAGAGAGATCAAACTGACAGAATCTAATTGAACAGTTAAAGGAATAATACAATTTGAATATATTTGAAATAATCTGAGAATTTCACATACCTTTCTCAGAGGGGTTGTTTTTCGCTGGCGGTGTTTGTACTCATGGCTGGTGGTGAGAAGTCTTTACTTGCTTTTTAATTTAAATAATATTCATGTCCAGTGAAGAAAATAAAAATTCTAATACAAACATCTGGATAACTTTTGATAGCTTGAAATGGCTATGTGCGTGTACTCTACTGTTTAGTCTTTACTTCTCAAAAGTATTTTCAAACTCACATATGAATGTCTACAGTCAATCCACTGATCCAGATAGTAAAAAAAAAAAACTCAAACAAATTACATTACTCAACATTTAATTGAATCCTCTTGGATGAGCAGGGAAACATCGTCAGCTTTTTAGTCACTAGTCGAGTGGAATTTGTTGAGATATTGTTTCATTTTACAGAAACAATATCTCAGTAAAATGATGCACGTGGGAAAGTTCTTCTCATTTGTAACCAAACTGTCTTTAATGTAGCAGTATGGTTTGTTTCTCCTCACCGTTAACAGTTATAAATACACACCAGACAATGGAGGATGTCAGTCAGGCTGCCGTACACTGCGAGCTGTTCACACTGTGAAAGACAGGCTTTAGTGTGTGTTTGTGTCTGTGGGCTTCGATATCTCAGAGTTTGTCTCTGCTTGTGTGTGTACGCCGAGGTTCAGTGACACTGTTCACACTCCAGAGCCATGTTGCAAGGTGGGAGGCGGTTAGTCCTTACAAAAGGAGTGGTTGGTCTCATAGTGTTGTGTGATTTTTGAATGGGAGGTTACCCTTCAGGAATGCCCAAACAACTGTGCGTGGGCTGAGTGCAGAGGTAGATCTGTGTGTGTAAAAGGAAGAGAAAGAGCATGTTTGTGACTATGTGTAATTGCATATAATGTAGCCTGTAGTAGTTGAGTGCAGGAAGTTCTACAACAGCAGTGGTGTGTAATTAGATATACAAGAGCCTCTTTTCCTCTTCTGTACTTTGTATTGTCAGAGAAATCCTGGTTAAAGGCACACTCTGTGATCCAAGCGGTGGAGCCCATTAGTCAATCAATCAATTAGTCAGTCAGCAGGAAAATAGTCAGCAAATATTTTGATTTATCAGTCACAACGTTTTCCAGTTTCAGCTTCTCAATTGTGAAGATTTGCTGTTTCTGTTTGTGTTATGTGATAGAAAATTAAATATTTTTAAGTAATGGAGAGTTGGTCGGACAAAACAAGACAATTTTCTATTATTTTATCCTCCCCACTTATATCAATAACGGCAGGCTAAATAACAGGAACACCTCTCAGTATAATGCAATGTAATTTAACAGCACCACAGACTACAACCTCCAAAATGATCATACAGTTTAATCAACACCTCCCTAAAACAGTTTCAAGGAGAACTGCACATTAAAACTTTCATGAAGGTAGGATTTGTTTCAGGCCTGTTGTCTTAGACTGCATTAGCATTAGCTAGGTGTACCTAATAAACTGATAACTGAGTGTAGGCTGCAAAGAGCTATTGTTGACATTGCAAAGAAAAGATAGCACTGGCTGGTTTGGTTCTATTTTTTTCGTTATCATTTTTGTCACAAATTATCATCATATGGTTGTCAAGAGAAAAAGAGACTATGGTACTGTACTACGTTAGAACAAGATGTAGGCCTACCTCCTACTGGCTGATATGAGTTATTACTTCATTTCGATAAATATTACCACCATCAACTGATCTGTGAACATTTTATGATTCTATCAAATTAAATCAAATGTTCTCCTTGCAAACTCAACTACATTGTGTTTGTATACTTCCTCTAACAACGTTTCTATTTACTGTCTCACTTCCCCCCTTTTGTCTTGGCAGTAATGGCTTTGAACCTGCTGCGACCACTGTTATGCCAGTCCCTGGTGCGACAGGTCAGGTCTCCCCTCATGGCCTCCTCCAGGGTCATTGCACCACTTCTGTACCCCCACACCACCTGCTACCCCGCTGCATGCACCAGGCTCTATGCCACCAAGAAGGCGAAAGGTTGGTGAGGAGATTCCAGAGACTGGAGTTCTGTTGGCATCAGTGTGGGTTACTTGATTAGATATTATTTGTCTTAGATATGAGTCTCCACTCTTCCCTCAGTGCTTTTCTTCTTTCCCTCTCTTCATCTTCCAAGCCAAGACAAAGGGCCAGTCGGCTAAGGTGAACATTAATTCGTCTCTGGTGGAAGACATCATCAGTCTGGATGAAGTGAAGAAGGACATGACCGCTGTTCTCAATGCGCTCAAGGATGACTTCACACGCAACATCAGCATCCGAACCTCGCCAGGTATTCAGCTTATCTCTGTTTCTTTCTTGGACTTCCTCTCATGTTGTCTGTCTGCCTGTGTCTCCTTACATCACTCTCTGTTTGCAAATGCAGTTGAATATCATACCACATACAGATCAGTTAAATCTTAGTTACTTACTCATTTAATTTCATTCTCACTTGTATCACTAGCATTTGTATCTATTTTCCATCGGCGGTTTTAATCTACAAATATTCGTCTGTGATCTCATGGAAGTCTGCAGTCCAACCAGAGTGAAAAAATGTTTAGCCAGAGTGAAACCGATGTTTGAATCCAATTTTTCCAAAGAATGTTTTTCAGTAATCTCATCTCTACAAACACAGCTCTACACTGTCCTAGCCCAGGGTTAACCCAGGGTTTATCTTTATCACAGACATCCATGAGATACCTCAGAACACCTTTTTAACTTTTGATTTGATTACCATAATGTTGGCATAGGCAACACTACATGCATGAATCACAGAGTAACATAGTGCATAGTGCTGAGGTCACACATGTGCTTTCCTCATTTGTTGATTTCTACTTTGAATTTGAAAATTAAATACCAAACATCACAAGCTTTACATACATGAATCGTGCATTGACTGTTGCAGTGCGGTTTTATTTTTCCACCGCATCATGTACTGTACACATGAGGCCTTTCCTTCTTAACAGCACATCAAAGGCACATTCTTACTTTGGGATAAAAGTCAGTAAGTCTTCCTCTTTGTTTGATTCTACCTGACAAAGTGCGTGAGGGCTCAGAGTGAGCCCCAGTGTGACCTTACCTTGACCCCAGTTTGACCTCTGTTTCCCCAACTACATCCAGGTCATGACCTTTTGCCTCTGGGTTCTAACAAATGGGAGCTGGGCTCGGGGGAGTCGGAGGTGGGGTGTATAATGGAAGCTCCCAAGGGAGGAGGCAGCTGCTAGAATCAGACTTCAAACTTAAAGTGTCTGAGCTTTTTACTCCTTTTCCTCCTCAGGTGAAAGTGCGCTTTCTCTGACATTTGATGTGCAGTCTTTTTACTTTTACACAACGTGCAGGCGAGTTAAACAGCAGCACAAACACAACCTTGATTTTTATGGTTAACACCTCAATGTCTTGTCTTGTAGATTTCCACTCACTCACTCTTCACTGTTCTGTAATTGTCCATTCTTCACCTTGTTCCCTTCAGCTTTTTTCTTTCTCCACTCGTCATTCAGCAATTTCTTCTGAGTCATTTTCTATCTTCGGTCCCTCCCTTTATCCCTCCATTACTTACTCTTTTCTTTTGTTTTTCCAACAATTCCCAGCTTTATATTTTGGCCTCCACTCATACATAGTTTCAATCTCTGTCTCACATTTTTTAATTCTAATTTCTTACTGACCTACAGGGAAACATTTGTTCACAGGTCAAGAATTTCAAGAGTTCCCTACTTCACTCCCTCCAACTCTTCAGTCCTGCTTCTATTTCTCTTGTCATTTTTGTCTCTTGTCTTCCCTCCACCCTGTCAGCTGCCCTGTCTTCTCCCTCCATCTCTCTATCCCTCCCTGCTCTCCTCCAGTCCCTCCATCCTCCTCTCTTCTGTCCAGCTGCACAGTAATCCAGGGAGGCAGCAGGACTTAGAGCTGACAGGAGAGATGAGATGGTGGAATGGAATGACGTCAGTTGTCCGAATATGTGTGTGTGTGTGCGTGTGTGTGTGTGTGTGTGTGTGTGTGTGTGTGTGTGTGTGTCGTGCAAGTGTGTGTGTTTGTTCCACGAACCTCTCATCTGGCTCTCATTAAGCTTATGAGTACGTGTGTGTGGAAATGACTGCATGTACTGTTGTGTGTTGCCATGAATGCATACTGTACGTGTGCATGTGTTTGTTTGCGTGTGGCAAACGTGTAGCAGAAAGTCATAGATGGATGCAGAGAGAGGGGCTCAATGCTACGACCATCATATTGTGGTTAGTCACAGATGGGTAGTCTGACCCGAAAACTAGCTCTGTTTCCATGGAAACTTTGTTAAGACAGAGTGGACTGAGGTATTGAACAACAACAACAGGAGTGGAAAAATACCTATAAATACCTCAAAATACCTTCAGGTACCAACAGCTCTTCCAAGTTGAAGACAAGAGCTATTGGGCCTTAAAGGAATAGTTTGACATTTTGGGAAATACACTTCTTTGCTTTCTTGCTGAGAGTTAGGTGAGAACACGGATACCACTCATGTCTTCCTCTTGAATATAAGGCTACAGGCAGCAGCCAGTTAGCTTAGCCTAGCATAAAGCCTGGAAGCAGGGCGATACAGCTAGCCTGGCTCTGTCCGAAGGAAACCAAATTCGCCTACCAGCACCTCTAAAGATTACTCCCCAGGATTCAGCAAGAAATCTCTAAAAACCAACTGTAGCCTTTGCTACCTATCCAGCACCAAACAACAGACAGATAAAGTTAGCGAACACTGTGACCACAGTGGAGCATTTAGCTGCTAAAGAGCCAGATATTGGCCTTAGAAGTTGGTGGATACCAAAAACAGAGCCAAAAGCAGAGTGAATGTTGGACTTACATTCACCAGACGGCCAGAAACACAACTCCAAATGAATGCTAATGTTGCTCCATAACTGCTATGTGTAAATAAGCAACTGTGTGCTAACAAGTTCGCCATATCAACTTTAAAGGTGATAATATGTCAGTGTTGTTTTTACAGCTTGTCATTCAAGCATCACGGTCCAATCACATGGTGATGACACATTTATGAATCCTAAAGCTAAACTAAACATATTTACCCACATTGTTGCTGAACAGGGCGACTGTTTCTCAAAGTGTTACAGCACAGGATGCGTCGTTTCCTTGACTTTTTACCAGCTGCAGATAAAGTCCAGCTGCAGTATCGACTAATGCTCCTGACCTGCTATTTCCTTGTGAGCTCTTTGTGACCACCAGAGTTATAGTGTAAGTAAAGCCTCCCAGTGCAGCAATACCTGCTGTCAGAATAAACCAGAATAGATTTTATTGGGATTTCAGCCTATCGGACCATGTAGCTGTGATGAGCTCAACGCAAAACCATGCTGACTTCAACTATTGGTTTGTTTTTATGGGACAGTGTCACCATTATAAGACCAATTGTATAAAAGTGGACTAAAATGAAACTGATTGTGTTGATCATTAATATCAGTCTGGTGAATGTGAATGAAAAATCATCAATATCAATTAATTGTGTACACCCCTAGTATATGAAGTTTACAAATCATGTGGCCTGTTTTAATTTTAGTAACTTAAACTTTGACGAACAGCAAAAAATGTCCACTTTACATTTAAAAGTATAGTGTACATTTATATCATATGCATTATATTATCAGTACATGTAATATTTTGATAAAGAACAATTTGGCAAATGCTTTCTCTGCCCTACATCTTCTCTCTCAATCCCCGTACCCCTCCTCCCCCTCCACCTTTGTAGTTAAAGAAATGACTGTCTGGCTGCCCTCCTAAGGTACTAGCAGATGTGTAGGTGCTCATTGTCAAGGCGCAGGTAACAAAGACGGACAGGCAGAAGGTCACAGATATGGACATGAACGCTCTGCATATACACAGAGAGGCACTGTGAGACGGACAGGCAGGTTTAGAGCTGCACACAAATGGATGTTTGAAGTCTGAGAGGGAGACAGAATAATTGGCAGGCAGGTAGACGGCATGTCAGTGATTCAGTTGGGGTGCGGCCTTTAAATAAAAGGTATCCATTTCATCACATCATACCAACCTTTTATTTTTTAGTTCTTCTTCTGCATCTAATCTCATCTATGTTTTTGCCCTTGATAAATTGATCGTATAGAGAAAATTACACCGTTGGCTCGCCTCCCCTTCACCCCCCTTTTCCACACACACCACCAGCACAGCCCCCAGTGGGTAAGCAGGGAGCGGGTGATGTAAGGCAGAGGTGGAGAAGAAGGAAACAACTGCGTCTGAGGTTAGCCAGATGGAGGAGAGGGAGAGGGGCGGATGGATGGAGAGAGGGAGTAAAGAGAGAGGGAGGAGGAGGAGGAGGGAGGGGACAGAAGTCAACTTATGTTGGCAAACTTAACTTTGCTTCTCTCAGTGTTGACAGTGAGGAGAGACAATAGATCATGGAAACTCTTAACAGCCTGACAGTGGTCCCTAATTTTATTTTTTTTTACTTACTCATGCAATTTGTGGCTTCTGCTGCACATTCGTCTGTCTGTCTCTTTATTGTTAATCTGTCTGTCTGGCTGACTGAATGATTGACTGTATGTTTTCCTTTATATTAGGTCTACATGGAGACGGTGTCATCAAACCAGAAAAGATACCATATTTACCACAGCCCGACCGATACTGGATTTTTTGGGGCAGATAAAGATATTTTATGAGAATGAAAAACAAAATCTGATACCAATGTATATATTATAATATATATATATTTTTACACAACATAAACAAGCATTTTGTGATAAAGATATATCAGAGTAAAGATATTTTACAGACGAAGAATAAACTTTATTATCAAAACCTACAGTAACAGCAGATATAAGATAACAGTAAGTGTCAAACAGTAGATGTCATTGAAAATTTCATTATTTTAAATATAACTACAAAATAATATTCAACTTGAATTTAGAAAAAAATGAAGTCAAATATACACAAAATGCAGCTTATTAAACATTTTACAAATGCTGATATATTCGATATTGGCTGATAAAATTGGCCTGCAGATGAACAGATGCACAAAATCGGGGTGACTGCATTGCACATGGCAACAGTAAAGTGATGCCTTAAATTGTTTATGCAGGTAAATAAATTAAGTAAATAAACAATTACATGTATTTGTATTTGTTTAGGAGCTCTGGATCACATTGTGGTGACGACTCAAGATGGGAAGTTCCCCCTCAACCAGCTGGGTCAGATCTCCATGAAATCACCTCAGCTCATTATGGTCAACATGAGCAGCTTCCCAGAGGTAAGACGATCACACACACACACACACACACACACAAGAACACACAGATTCTTCCTACCGGTATCTGTTTGTCTCACAGTAACTAAAAGCTTTATACAAATAATCCACAGCACAGACAGATAGACAGTCCTCACCGAAGGAAAAGTGAGCCAGACCAGAACTCTTAAGCCCACATCTCTGTATAAATGAAACCTGACCTGCCTCTCTCTCTCCAACTGCGTCTCAGATGCTAATTGATTGATCACTCGGGGAGCCCTTTGTTCTGGGGTGAAAGATAGCAACAAGAACCTGAAGTCTGTGTGTGCGTGCACCGAGATGTGGTTATGTCTGCGTGTGAGTTGTCACAGAATAGGAAATGACCTCATTTTACCCCCAGGTTAGGAAGGAATGGATTATTTTTCTTTTTTTTCTCTTTTTTTTTTTTTACTCATTTTTCTCTCCCTCTTTCCCTTCTTAGATGATACAACACTGTACTAATCAGAGCTCCAGAGAGAAATTTCGTCCACTGGGGCAACTCACATTTTTTTGTGGCCAGACTTTCTGGTGGTCTGGAAAATCTAAATGTGCTTTTTTTTAGCATTTCACACGACATTATACAATCATATATCCACAGACAATCATGACTGATGATTTAGTTCTCTTTGATCTCATTAGCCATTGAGCCGGTATACAGCTAGGAGGTGCTTTGTTTTCATAATGTTTTTTTCAATATAAGTTAGATACAATAAAATAGGTGGACGAGGCAGTAAAAAACAATACAAGTGAGTTTAAAAAAAAATCTAAATCAACCATTTTAACATGATTTGGTAACCTGTTCCAGAGTTTAGAGACCTGTGCGTCCACAAATTTAGTATGTAAAGAATTTAAAGATATGAGCATTAACCAGTTTTTATGAGCATAAATAATCAGTTTGTTCTTTTGGGGAACCACCTGTCTGTTACAACAAAAAACTGTTTTTGCAAATATCTTCACCACCTTCTGTTTTCCTAACGGTCACCTTCTGTGAACCTGAGAGGTGTGTTTTCACCTCTTTGTTCCCTTTTGTGCCGATATCACAAAACAACATGCAAATCTAAGTATTTATCAGCATCTCAAATCTGCAAATCCAGTATTCAGCCTGAATCGGGCTGAACGCTCTTTCGGTGAGTCTATTTCCTTCCCAGAAACTCCGACCACAGACCACACACACGCTGACAGACACACTCATGCACACACACGCTACCCTGTCGTGCCCTACGTTACCCATGTCCCACACAGAGGTGAGTCCTCAGTACCCAGAGCTAATAGGCTTATAATGATGCCTATCCATTACCAGGCTCTCCAGAGGCCCTACCATTGTTTTCCATTCATTCATTAAGAGCAGCCTGGGAAGGCACAGTAAAACGAACAACAACTACCAGCATGCTTAGATCAGGAGGCAATTTTGTAGTGTGTGTGTTGTAGGATGAGTGTGTGTATGTGCATGCTTAAGCATCCCACCACTTTGTTCATAAAGTGTTTTCTTCAGGACTCCCTTTTTCAAACACGCACACACATTCCTCTCCTCTCGCCTCTTTGCTTTGAACCGGGCCGTCGAGCCGTTTTGATGTCAAACTTCAGCGTCATTTCTCTTCCTCTCCAACATATTAACCAGAACCTGCCCGGCCTTTCCAGAGAAATTCCGCTCGGTATTCCGTAACCACCAGAGTGGTCGTCAGAGAGGGGAAACGGTGATGAATTTGATGCTGAGAACAATCAAACATAGGTATGGGCTGAATCTATCACCCCACACTCAAAGAGAGCAACCAGAGGCCTGTGCTCCGGATGACTTTAACAAAGGAAAAGAAAAGAAACCTCATTAATTAATATAATGCACACAAATAAATTCCTTTAATCTCACTGCCATTTCTTTCCCTCAGCGGAAAAGGCCATAAGGAGCTGTCAAGAAAGGGGAGCAGGGTAGAAAGGGGTAAAAAAAAAAAAGGAAGGAAATGTTGTCTTTTCCCTCGCATTGCACATTTGCACACTTTCTAAAGCTCAGCTAAGGGAATTGTCATGCGGTTGCAGAATTGGTTTGAGGAGTGTGACTTTGTTTTCAGTAATTCAAAGGATTTGGCTTCCTCCATCTTTGTCTGTATGCACTGTTTATCTGTAGCTCTCTGGTTCTAATGTAGTATTTGCTGGACTGAAGGATTGTGTTGTATATGGTGGATCAAGTTTTTATGCTTCACATATGCGAATGCTGTTTTAATATTTACCATTGAGTCACATTCAAGCATCTTTTTCTCCTTGCCTGCATGTTTGCCAAACAAATAGAAATAAACCTTTAAATAAAAAGCCACTATATCAATTAACTGTTATTCTCAAAGTATTGTGCGGCTGTAGACCAACACTTCTCAGAACCTCTCAACAACATCTTTGTCTGATCCTGTGTTGTGCTGAGATATCATTTAGCATTTACAGCACAGCTGCCACTCCAGCCAGTGTCCACATTGACACTGGATCACTTGTTCCCTCACAAAACACATAATGCTCTTCTTTTCATTTCATTATCTTCATCCTTTAAAAAGATGACAGATGGTGTTTGGGAAATATTAGTTGCATTTTTTTTTTCAATAAGCCATTTTAGGCAACAGCTGAGAAGAAGGAAATCTTCTGCAGATGTTTTTGCAGGAGGCAGGAGTCATTCTGTGTCCCAAATCCATGACTATCACCACCAGCTATTTGTTTCTGGTGATGTAGTTGCTCATTGCAGATCAGAAACTATGCATTTCCGCTTTTGATCTTAATGTGGACAAAATGCGTCTCTTAATTTCTCAAGATCAGATCATCTGTTTGTCTAGTTTGCATTTACGCCAAGGTTTTTATTCAGTTACACCACATACAGTGTCATGCGTGATGATGCCAGATTTTAAGGGAATCTAATGTCCATTTTCACAGATATGAGGCTGGTCTTGACAAAACTGCATTTGCACACAGCGACTTTTGGCAACAGTGTCTTTTTGACTTGTCGTAGTCGGAAAAGCACAGGTGTTACTAATAACATTAACGATGGCTTTGTTCTATTCAAGTGTCCCAGTAAGCCATGACAGTGTGACAGTGAGCCAGCGTGCACAATACCAGGACCCTGAAACTGAAGCAGCTAAATGGAATTCAGCCATCATTGATTTGATTATTTACACCTGTGCTTTTCCTACTGTGGCATGTCAAAATGTCCCAATAACATGAATGACCCACGTCCATTTATCGTAATTTCAAAAGTCCTAGTAACGCTACTGTTAGCATCACTGTTTATCCCAAAGAAAACCGTAGCAATTTGATGTTTTATTACCTAAAAATAACAGTATCATTACAGAGGAAACATTTAGTTGTTCCTCACGTCATCAGTTTTGAATTTTATTTCTGCAACATACAGTCTGCATTGCTTTTCACTGGATAGCAATAAACAGAAACGTGTTCAGTTGTTCTGAAAAATTGCCCCTCAACCGTGTTAAAATGTCTAAAGACCAAAATATATCAATGTCTTTCAACATGTGTAACCTAAATGCTTCTAACCTCCAAATGTTTTAACTCCTGCATTCCACCATATTGGTTACACCCAGTAGAGTTTAGACCTCTTTCTCCCCCACATAAGGTAATGAGCTGGCCACATGCAAAATCCGACCACAATACAAGAAAAAGTGTTTGCATGTACTCTTTTTTATATATATATATATATATATATATAAAATATATATTAACATGTGTTACATCACTCTAAGATAATTACCATTTCCCATCTTCATAAACGAGCAGAAAATGGATTTTATATTTGAAAATACAGATTTAAAAATTTGATCCAAAAATGAACACATACAAACTCAGATGTGTGTGTTTGTGTGTGTATTTGTGTATCCATGTATCATACACAAGCACAAGCAGACTCTCCTGTGAGGTCACCATGGGTCAACGCCCTGCCCTGCAACCTCTCAGTCCTGTCCCACAGGGCCGAGCGTTGACAGTGGCCCAAGGCACTTCCACACTGCATGGGCTTCCCCTGAGACACACACACACACACACCCCACCCAAACACACACACTACAAACACACCACAACACCTTAATGATTGCCAGCTGGAGCTGGGCCACTACCTGCAGTTGTAGCGCTGCTTTTCCTTTCACACCAGTGCTCGAAGCAAGCACACATTCATATATCTGTTTGTTTGTGTGTGTGTGTGTGTGTGTGTGTGTGCGCCCCCAGGCTACAGCGGTTGCCGCCCGTTCCCTGAGAGAGAGTAGTATGAACCTTAACCCAGAGGTGGATGGGACGATCATCAAGGTGCCCGTTCCCAAGTGAGTCTCTTTCTGACACAGACACACACAGCCCCAAGGGCAGAAACGCTTTCCTGCTTTTCAATCTTTTCCTCACACTTTTACTTTTCCTCTGTTTTCCCACTCTCACTATTTAATATAAACATACTGTATATTTTAACTACTCCTGTCCCTGAAACGATTGGGTGATCTGATCATTCAATGTGTTAATTGATAGTAATTTCTATACATTTAAGTTTTTTTATACTGTTATTTAGACAAAATAAGTAAGTATAAGACATATGTGTTATCTGTTAACCTGTGACAGGCATTTGACATTATTTTTGAGATTTTATAGACTAAATAATTAACCAATAAATCAATGAAATAATCAATTTCATTCTGTAAACTATCACAGCTAAACTTTACAGTAAGTCTCATCCATGGTTTTGAATTTCTCCCCATTAATAAATCCCCCAGTCTGAGCTGTAACTGACAGATTTATTGACTTTTGTCTGTAGATGTATGGAGACCCCCAGTGTGTTGATGTGAGGCTCGGGTCACTCTCTCTCTCTTCATTCTGGCTAAACCTCTCTCGCTCACAGTCTCTCTCTCTCTCTCTCTTTTTCTCTCTGCCAAGTCAAACAACCTCTCACAAAACTATCCATCACTCACTCACTAAAGCACTCTGTGTGTATATACAGTATGTTTTTTTACATATACACACATGTGCATGTAAGTATACATGCGTAAATGCCGGCCTGCACTTTATGTGCGTGTATGTGTGTGCGCGCGCGCGATGGAGCAGCAGGTGTTAGTCTGGCAGAGGAGGGAGACGAGAGTCAGACTGCTTTCCCCCTGCAATCAGTCTCGGCACGCTCCGAGCCTCCATTTGCATTTCCAAAGAGAAGGCGCTCCTTGATTGGCCCTGGAATCAGTAATTAGGCCGTATTGTTTGTGGTAAATAGACGCTGCACTTGGATTGTTTGCAAATAGTCCCCGAGGCAAAAACAACGAAAAAAAGCCAATTAAGGACAAAGAGGGAGAGTGAAATGGGAAGTAGGATTTTCTGAGTGATTAACAAATGCAAAGTGAATACAAAGTTGTTGGGATGACGGATGTTTCAGCTCTGATCGGAGACCTCGGGAAGTGATTGTTGTTAGATGGTTGCTACGAGTCAGAACTAAAATGATTAGACTTCATACCTACAAGCACTTAACATTCTCATTTGCACAAGTGAGGACATTGGGTTTTTTTTTATCGTTTTGTCTCTGCACAGTTATGTGTTTCTGTGTTTTGTATTTTCCCACCAATAGTCTGACTAACCCTTTCTCTTAAGGTCTCTGTGTGCAGTTTGAAGGTATGTTGAATTTTTAGCCTAGTTTATCTCATTCTCCTAGACGTCTGGTATCAAGTACTGTAGCAGCTCCTCTCAAAACACTGAGAGCATAACAGCATCTTAATATACATTTTTTTACTGTACACAGAGGAGCTGCTACTTGAAACCTCTGACATCAGTCGAGCTAAGCTAAGCTAATATCATCCTTCATCATATATACAGAGACATAAAAAGGGCACAGATGAGTTTGTGGGCGAGGACCCCTGCCTTGGTATAATCCATTTACGTGTCCTCCTCCTTTCCCCTCATCTCCTCCCTTTCCTGCAGAATAACGTGGGAGCACCGAGAGAACCTCGCCAAGGTGGCCAAACAGTTCAGCAACAAGGCTAAAGACTCACTGAGGAAAGTGCGAGCTGATGCTGTCACGCAGGTCAAAAAGGCGAAGGAGGGACACTCGGAGGACACCATACGACTTGTAGAAAAACAGGTAGGAGACAGGTGGAAGAAAAAACACAACAGCGCCACTACACATGGAGACAGAGGCATTCAGTGAGCTTCATAAAGCGTCTTAATTGATAGATCAGAATGAGGAAGGGAGGTTTAAAGGAAGGTTGAGATGAGTGGCTGGATGCGACAGATGAGTCACAAAACTGAAAAGAGTCAAAGAGGTAACTGATAATTAGAGCTTAGTAAGACCTGAAACTACTGTAACCGCAGCCCAAACCGTCTGAGGGTACAGCTTTTTCTAAGGTGAAGTTATAACTAAAGCACAAAGTCATTTCCTAATAAGTCATTTTTAATGGTAGTATTTTACAGCACCAAAGTGAGAAATCCATCATCAGTCCAGTCACATTCTGTCACATCACAGCTACATAATGTCATCTTTTACTGGACACACACTAGAGGGAGATAAAAAGTGAGCCCAAAAGGTGTATTCAGAATTCTTTTTCCATGTTTCCCTCTGCCTTCGCAGATCCAGCAGATGTCGGACAACATCGCAGTGGACATTGACAAACAGCTTGCAGCCAAGACCAAGGAGCTGTTGGGCTGACTGTGACAAATAAGAGTACTGCATTTTATGTTGCTTTTGATACTGTATCATGTGGTTATAGCTGAACCTACAGATGGACACACATAATGGAAGCAACACGTCATTATAACAGTCTGAAAGCTTTACACAGAGGAACAAGTCTCCGTCCTGTTGTACATGTTTTGGTACTCCTGGCTGAAACTGGGCTTTGGTTCCTGCCCACATCACTGGCAAAGATCTGCTCTTCACTGCTGGGTGATATCTGCGTTTAACCGTCAGTGCATAAACAGAAATTGGCACGGAAACAACAACAACAACAACGACGACAGACTGCCAGTCACCTCCCTCCTCCCTTGTTACTCTTCCTGTCTTCAAACAAACACCAACTGAGGGACGAATGGACTTTTAATGGGATTTGTGGGCCTCCTCCTAATCAAACCCCTTGCCACAAGGGCTGTCTGTTTATATAAAACAAGCGCACCCGTCTGAATGTAAACTGGCTGCGGGTTTGTCTTGGTGGCGAGAGCGAGAGAGAAAGGGAGAGAGAGTTTGTTCCAGAGACGCAGGATATCATTAGCGTGTTGCCAAACATTTGTTTCACATTGATTCGAAGTCTGTTAAAAAACGCACTTGAGGAGAAAAAGGCCTTTAATTTCTGCCCATGTCTACGATTGATAATACGGCTGCTCTCTCGACAATAAAGTCGGGAAAGTAACATTATTGATGGACTCCATTAAAGAAACACTGCTTTGTACCATGTGCGTCATCTTTCTCTCTTTTGTTTTCTTTTCTTTTTCTCCGCTTTTGGTTTGAAGTCGCCCCCCTCCTCCATTAGTCGGAGTGATAATGGACTTTTCCTGTGTACAGACCTCCAGGCCCTGGCTGCTGGCCCCACAATTGTCCATTAGGAAAAAAGGCTTTTTAATGTTGTGCACTTGGCCCTCTTTGTCTTTAAATAGCTGCACTTTTAAAGCCACGGTCAGGAATTGTAGTACGAGTAGTTGTTCAAAGAGAATCAATAACAAGAAATGTTTGAATGGGAAGCCTACCCAGCGACACACACATGGCTTTGCTTTCATCTATCCGCTGTTTACACCAGCTAGAGGCTTTCCGTGCTATTATGTGGTCGGTGTCTTCGTCGTTTGTTTTGCCTCCTCTGCTACTGGTCGCAGGCGGCTCACATGGCAGACAGGCTTCATTTTAAAGGTTTGCCCACACACTTGGTCTTATAGTCACCCAGTCATTTGATGATTACAGCGCTGCAACATTGCAAACTACTAATTACATTCATCAGAATGCCGTCTGACTTCTTTTAAATGGAGAAAATGAATTGAGGAATAGTGACGATGCAGATTCCATGCTGGTTTTTGTCATCTTTGGTGTGAGCTGGTAGCAGCGCTGAGTTGCACGCTACAGATTGTGGCTTTATTACATTTGCCTTGGCACTCTGTCTCCCTGAATGGCTTTACTTTAATGGCCTAAACAGACCAGAGTCATTGGATAAACAAGAGTTTAGCAGAGGAGTGGCTGGGTCGGGACAGAGGAGGGGTGGGGTGGAAATGGCAGGTTTTTGTGGTGATTCTAGGTCCATATGTCAGCAATTTGAGGGCATTGTGTACCTTGGCCTAAAACAGAGGCTTCATGATCGATGGAGGGGTGAAAATCTCCCAAGTCCCTGGCGCAGAACACAGGCAAGCATGAGGAAATTGCTTTCAGCTGATAGCTTCATTTTGGTTGACATTTATCAAGTGAATTACCCCTGTTCCTTTCAAATGTTTACTACTACTAGCACCGCCTTTTGACGTACATGTGTGTGTGTGTGTGTGTGTGTGTGTGTGTGTGTGTGTGTGTGACTGAATTTGTGCGCCAGCGAGAGAGAGCAATAGAGGTTTTTCTTTGTGGAAGTTCTGCTGTGTCCTTTGGCGATTCCTCACAAAAATATACAAGTCTAAATTAGTTCAGTAAACGTTTGATTTGATAGTCTAGCCTTTTATTTGTTGCTGGTGCTTTTAAGTAAACCAGTTACACATTTTTAACTTACAGCATTAACTCACAACAAGCTCTTTATAAAGCTGTATTTTTACTAAAAAGTATCAATGTCTGATTCTTGCAAGACAGAAATGCAAAAGTAAATCCATTTATCTCGAGAGTTAAAGCGAGATGATGGTGAATTGTAAAATGCAATGTAACAGTAGCAGAAGTAGAGTCATAAATCAGCAAACTGACTCAGTAATGTCAGTTATACAGCAATATCTAACTAAAGTTTGCTAACATTAGCCAACATTAGCCAGCATGAGCTGCTGGTCATACCAGACCACAAGAGGCTGAAGCAGCGAAACTCCTGAGTGTATAAAATTGTGCAAGAGTGCATTTTAGTTGTTATGAAAGTCAAGTTTCCATTTGTAAGAAGAGGAATTAGTTATTTCTTCTTTTCTTTTTTCTTCAAAAATTGCATAGTCTCGCTTTAAATCATCAAAATTGGAACCTTTGAAAGTATGCATGTTGCACTTGTGCTTACTGGATCCAATTTCAAGTTTCAAGTTTCAAAGTTTTATTTGTCACCTGCAGTCACACAAGTATAACAACAGTGAAATGCTTTTTCTGGAAGGCTCCTAGCCTTTTTCGTCCCTTTACTGGTTTCAGAAAGCACAAATATCAGATACCGCCATGGAAGAGTACAATTTTAACTCATATTGGAAAAAATAATCAAAATCCCTTGAGTGTTGCTCTCTATTTCAGTCTCTCCATCCTCTCTCTTACTTCATTCTGTCCCATATCCCTCTTAGCATTGTTCTCAATATCTCTACTTTTCATGCAGATGTCTGTATTGCATTATTCATATCTTTTGAGAGAAGCTCGTAACCATGGTTTAATACTAGTTTGCCATAAAAGACCTACATTATATTGCATAGCCGTTGTGTGTGTGTGTGTGTGTGTGTGTGAAAGAAGAGAAAGGATGTATATATGATTCCCTCTCTGCTGTCTGTCTTCCCTTTGTACCGCCTGTGATTACACTCTGAACGTCAAGCCGCGGTGCTCCTGCAGCAGCTGAACCGCTGAGGAGGCCGCGCGACGACTGAGCCGACCACTTCAGTGTAGACAGAATTGGATCGACCCCCCCACCACACACACACACACACCTCACTCCCTCCTTCTTCCTCTCTCTCTCTCTCTTCTCATCACCTCTGGAGTGTTGAGAGCGTCAGAGTGTGAGAAGCCACCCTGAAGATCTCATCAAGGATCCAATCAGCGCGTGAATGCGAAATGCACTCTCCTCTTGCGATGTGATGATGGGGAGAAGACACCGAGAGAGCCTGTCTGGAGCGAAAATCTCTGCATATGCAAATTGAACTAAAGATTTAAATGGATTTGATGTTCATAAGAGCATCCCTGACCCTTTCAGAGATGCAGTAACAGGCTCACAAGAAAAGAATATGTGCAGATTAGCCTATTAATATTTATGGATGTAATTGGTTGAGCTGTGTGGCGTGAGGCCTTGATGTGCCCGGTGTAATGCAGACCACGTTTTAGGCCTAATCCAGGTGGGCGCTCTCACTGCCTCTAACAGGAAAATGGCCGGCCATTTTAGGGGGAAGCTGGATATCCTAATAATCAGGTAAACTAATACCGGGCGGTGAGAGTGTTTCCTTCCGGAGCTCTTGGCACGTCAGTCATTCACAGAATTGCTCCTGTCTGGTCTGCGAGCCATTTTAACTCAATGGAACGTGCGCTCTTCCTCCCCCCACCCCCCCACCCCACGTGCATTTAGAGAGGACCACACGGCCCCTTTGGATAGTCTCTATACACACGAGGAGGCTCTCCAACCATCGCGGGGACCAACCAGACGCTCCAACGCACACACCTCCTGCTTCTCAAATCTGAACAAAGCGTTCCTCAGTCTAAAGTGGTTAAACTGTCATTTCAAATCGTCTGGACATCGTGATTACCGGCATGGGAGGAATTATATATTTAGCTTTATGTCCGTCGCCATTTCCTCCCCCCGCCCTGATCTGAAGTGACTAGCCAGTAGTGCCCTCGATATTACTATCTCTGAGGAGTTTAAACCTTCCCCCAGGAGACAAGTGTAATCAAGGGCTGCCAGCAGGAGAGGGAGAGAGAGTGTGGTGGATGAGAGGTGTGGGGTGGGTGGTGTTGGAGGCCTGTAGTGATGGGATGGTGGAGGGAATGACAATGGACCCAATCTCCAAATACATTTCTACATCTAAACCCTTACGAAATACTGAAGTCATCAGCCAAGTCTTATTTAAAGAAACAATAACAGAAAATAAGTAAAAGTCTGTCTGGCATGTCCTACTTTTTTACTGAAATATTAAACATTTTTATGTAATGTGGACAATATTTTCAGAAAATAATATCCTCTCACTTTATTGTAAACATTACTCTTTTTTTTGCATGTTCATATGACTAAATTACAACAGACCTTTCTTCTTCTTTGACCAAATACTAGTAGGAGAACATTTCGTATCATTGCTGCAACAGGTGAACTTTGACCAGATTTGATTAAAATCATTTTCAGCCCTTGCAAAAATCTCTTTATCAAGTAATTTTCTTCTTTTATTGAGGCCAAAAGCCATGTTTTTTTTTTAAAGTAAAAAAAATCTGCTATTGCAGAAGGAGGAACTTGTTTCCAATACAAATCCAAGTGAGTTCATTGAAACAAGACAGAATTATGCAGATGGCTGCACTAGAATCAAGAAAAATGACACTTCATAAATTCATAAATTCTTGCATCAAGTTATATATATATATATATATATATATATATATATATATATATATATATATATATATATATATAAGATATATAATAGACAAAAATGACTTGGTCAAATGGAGATTTTTCTAGTGCAGTAACCATTTCAAAAAAATGTAACTCCTCATGTGCTGTAGTTCAGCAGGAGAAAACATACATACAATGCCCAGTTAAGAGGGGTGGAAGCTGTTGAATGTACAGAAAAGCATGCGCCTACACATACATTGACAAACCGTTGTTTTGGATTCGTTTATTTAGACATTGTTCGGGAAAATGTTAATATTTTTTCCTGAATTCTTTCCACAATAGACTGCTAAAAAATCATTGTCCTTCAGTAAACCCCCCCTTCCCCCAGCCTCCAGGATCTCATCCATCCTGAAGAGACTCATTCATCCTCAATAACGTCACCACTTGCTCATAAATAAAAGTGACCGTTAGGAAAGCAGATGAACGCAGCCAACGGATTGGACAGGAAGCCAGTTAATCTGCAATCCAATCCGGCCTGAGTCTAGTGAAACCCGGCTCAGCTTGGCTGACCGAGGCCTGGGAGGAAGGAAGTGAAGGACTCAGGAAACAGTGTTCAGAGCTTTCACCAGTCATATCCATCACAGTGCACGGTGATGGAAGCATGTGTATGTATGTGTGTGTCCCTGTTTCACCAGTCATATCCATCACCGGGCTCTGTCTCCAGGCCTGGGCAAGAGAACTGGAGAGTCATTAGAGGGGCTGGGCTGCAGGGCTGCAGCTCTGCACTTTAACTAAACATCTTTTCCATAAAATAAATGCTTCCAGGTTAGCGTGGGTCCCGGAGAACCCAGGTCGCCTCGCTTTTGCTGCCACTCATCTGATCTCAATTACCAGACAGACTGGGTCAGAGCCAGCGGAGACTATATGGATACAGACTGGAGTCGTGTGTTAGACTCCAGTGACAAGTGTGGCATCCTTTTGGGCTTAAATCAACACATTGCCCCCCAACCATGCCCCATCCTCCCTGTCACTGTGCAATACATGTACATAACCAGTATGGTTTTTGCACTTTTTAGCCCATGCTCTTAAGTGGTTTAGTATGAGTGTGTATGTGTGGGTTTAGTGTGTGGCTTGAGGACATTTTAGTGGGACATAAAGCTGTTGTGGTGATCAAACCTGTGACTTATCTGCAATGGAAATCTAACCACAAAGCCACCTTGAAATCTAACTGCCAAGTTGAAGCATAGAAATATGACACTGACCCTCATGTACAAATACATATATGCACTTACTATTAACTGTGTCTCAAAAATCTTCCATGGCACCTTTGAACTAACTACAAGGCATTTCTACATGTCCAAATCACTTGCTTTTCATATGCAGCATTTTCTGTCTCCAGCAACCCGTCAGTTGCTGTGCTACCTGTTATCAGATCATATTATAGCATACTGAATAGCAGGACATGTCCTGTCATGCAATGGCTCATTGTCCTTTTGTATGTCACCTAGGCTTGTCACATCATTTTCAGTAACAAGACATATGTACAGTCTTTCCACGTCACATTTCAACATCTTGTCAAACTGTCAATATCTTTTCATGTCATGACAGTTATCAATTGTTCAGATGGAAAATCATATGATATCTTCTGCACTTTTATATCATGGCCTATTGTTTCATGTAATATGATAAAATGTCACGTTACACCACATCTTCTTATATCTTGTCCTTTCATGTCAGTTTATAATATAAATAATCATCTCCTACTTATAACTTCTATTCCCTCTGTGTATATTGTTTTATAAAATAAAAAAGCATAATTACTCTGGGCATGTCTCACACACACCCTGTTAAAACTACAACATATATTTGTAGTTGTAACAGACCATTTGCTTATTTACTTTGTTTGATAAAGGCATTGACAGACTGAATGCACAATTATCACGTGTTGCATCAGTGTATCAGCTTACGCTAACTCGCAAAACCTGGTGGACTTTCATGGCTACATAAGAGCAGACATTATAGTTTAGTAGTTTAGAAACATGCTCTATCATAAACATTTAGTAAGAATATAGAACTCAAAATGTGTGTGTAAGCCAGCACCTTGAATATTTCAAATGCAAGATTTCACCCTCCAACCAGCACATCCATTACATTCACTCTAGTTGTGTTACATGTATGAGAGTAACCTGATCTTGGAAGAGAGGAAGAGTCGATCACGGTGATATATATGTGCTTGTGCATGCGTGTGTTTTTGTGTGGACACAGTGTGCATTTACATCCATACATTATTGCGTAATTGTTTCCTGATGCTGTCCTCTTCCCTAGAATATTAATTACCAAATGATGAAACCGCCTCTTTGGTCTGGGAGGTTGAGGTTGAAGGAGGAAGTGGGGGCCGCGCATGCAGGAGACCGTCCTTTTTGATGGGGTTAACTCTCATTTTGAGTGTGTGTGTGTGTTGTGTGTGGTTTGTGGTGCTGCTGTGAGGCAGGAGGGGGTGATGGGGATGGGGCATCAGCTATGTCGGGGAGTTGAGTTTCAGGGGGGAGCATTTTTCTCAGATTGAATGCATGATGAGAATATCTTGGACAGCTGGACGAAGTATTTTTGGCACAGAATCGCTCATTGATACGTTTTTCTCGGCTCCAAAGAAAATTATTTTCAAGCAGAAGAAAAAAAAAGCATGATAATAAAAAGTTGAAAGCTGTATTCAAATGTTCCTGTTTGTGTGCTGCTGGTATTTTGGCCAGGACACTCCTGTAAAAAGAGATTTTTCAGTCTCCGTGAGGCCCTTTCCAGGTTGAAGAAAGTTAGATACATGAATATTCAAACAAGCAAACAAACACACATATACCAACTTAGCTATCTGAAATCTGTGATATTCAGTGAGCCAGTGTAAACCACAGAGCTAACAATTTTGGACATAAGATAGGATAAGAAGCAATAAAATAGAAAGCAAAACTACTATAACAAGATAAAGCATAGACAGTTAATGGAAGAAAAGATATAAAAGAGAGACACAGTTGTCTCATAAGAACCTTCCCCTTTATCAAATCAAAACTGAAAGCAAAAATTGCTTTTTTGTTTGTTTTGTGTCAAAATTTCCCTGTGACCCTTTAATTCCAAGATTATCTCATAAGTGAACATAATTGAATGGCTTCATGATCATCAGACACCTTCTACAGCTCTCACTCTCACACTGAGCCAGCGTGGAAAGGGGGATGGCACCATCTAGTGAAACTATGATGTAAGCAGGGAGGGAAACTACACCATTTTCTTGCTGTAATGGCTGAAATAAAGCGCTTGGAGATATGAAATATGAATAACAATACAATAAATATTAACAGGGTTCGTACAAAGTCTTGGAAAATGCTTAATTCTAACCGTTATGTTTTCATGGTTGGGGATATGCTTGAATTCGAATATACTCCTTGAAAAATGCTTGATTTTTTTAACATAATCTGGTGTTTCATCTATACAATCGCTCATGTAAACCAAAAATCTTTTAATGTATTTGAGATGAAACGATCCTGTCGTCATATTTGTTTATTGTCTCCTGGCATTTATAGTAACTATTTAGATGTGATGATAAAGGCTTCAAGAGGCTGGACATTTTTGGTTTAGGTACCTTGAAAAGTGCTTGAATATAACTCTTAAAAAGCTGTACAAACCCTGTATTAACTACTCATTAATACTTACACCTGCTGAATGCAAGAACGCCAAGAATTCAGTTTTATAAAATGTATATTTCTACTGAACGTGAGACTGATAAAACAGACTTATGGCAATAGTTCACCCAAAATTAATCTTTTTAAAACTTACCTCCAATAGGCTTAAAAGTTAGCCATTTTCTCATTGACAGAGAACAGCAGCTGTCATAAATTCAATTTGTGATACTTCAAATAAATTCAAATAGTGACACGTTTTTATGATGGGGAAAAAAGTACTTAAACTTCCTAGAGAAGATACTTGTCAAACCACTCTTGCATCACAGACCACTTCTCTTCTGTCCGTCGGTATATTCCAAAATATTATCTTTTCCAAAATATCGCAATACATTCGGTATTTCCCATGATTCAGATTTCTTACAGTAATCCTAAAATCTACAGTGTGTACAGTAACTGTTGTGACCAATATATTTTTCCCAACTGAGCTGAGCCCTAGCATTTGTGATAGTGTAAATGAAACTTGTTTTGTGTTTTTGGATGACCATGTATTGATTTAAGCCAAGAGAGAAACTTTTATGAAACATACTAGGGCAGTCACCAAGACCAGGAGTAAACTGTCACAGTCTACCAGGACATTATACACCTAGTATGGAATATTTAAACAAAGATAAGGCTATCTTAACTGATCACTCTTTTATGAGACGGTCAGACAGTTTCCTGTTTCTCTTCTCGTAATGCTGACTGATAAAGTCTTCTCAGAGTCTCTATGGGGGCCTGTTTGCTTTGTATCAGAATTACCAGCAGTTCATGTGAACAAAGAGAGGGACGGACGGTGTAATCATCACAGATTAAATTATGTATTCATTAACTTGCTGAGACGCGTAGAAAATCCTAAAACAAAACAATGCACAAGCAGCGTCTGCAGTATTGGTTCAAGTGTAAGAAGGAGGAAGTTGTTGATAAATAGTTTGCAAGCAACAGCTGATGGAGGCAAATAATTCCCTTTTGAAAACAAAGCAATAAAACATGACCGTGAGTAATACTGGTGGGTGGTTTTGTTTTCAAGTCTAATGACTAGTCTTCTTCCTTAACAGCAACAGCACAGTGTATAGGCACAATCCTTGTTAAATACCTAGTTTTACTAATAATACATAATATATATATATATATATATATATATATATGTATATATATATTATACCTGTATATCAATATTTTATTTATATATATATATTATATATTATATTTATTTGATGATCATTTTATGACCTCAGCCTTTCCCTTGGTTTCTCTTTGCAGGAGAATCTCTGGTGTTTGTCTTTTAAAAGTCTAGCAAACTTTCAAGTATGATGGACTTTTTTCTTGTACATACTGTAAATAATGAAAAGTACACGTTCTGTAAAAGGAAGTGGAGTATGATAAGTGTATGAGCAACTAAGAGCTATCATCCTCTAATCCCCCACCCTATGTACACTCAGTGTGTCTACATGCACTTAAGGCAGTATTTTAAAAAAATGTGGCTGCTTAAGGACAGCGGAACAAGCTATAAACACAACACTGACCTATTATCACCATATAAAGCTCTTATGGCTTCATACTGTATGTTCATATATATATATATATATATATATATTCACTCTCCCTTCAGCTCTGTGTTTGGTCTCCATCAACTCCTGAAGGAAACAAGTGGCTAAATGCTCCACTGTGTTCACCAGCTAGTTGCTAACTTTGCCTGTCTGCTGTTTGGTGCTGAGCAGGTAGCATACAGTGAGTTTATGTGTGCCTTTTTATTTTTTTACAGAAAACAGCTGCCTGCTGCCGTTGATGAGAGCTGTGAGACTGAACCAAAAGTTGCAAGCAGCAAAACAATGATTAGACGCTAAAATGCTCCGTAGAGCTGAGATGCAGAATGGGGTGATAATTCTCTGTGGATTCATCTCTACCAGCAAAACCTCTCACATTAAACATAATCATTTAACCCAAAGCTATTATAAAAATATGGATTAGTGCAGCTTTAAGTAACCCAGTTCCAGTCAGCTTTCTGTTGTAACCTGATTCCTTAACCAAAAATCCCATCTTGAGTAACTGTCAGCTGTTCTCAGGGCCAAAGTCTATTAGATTATTACTGAATTCCAATTAGTATGTTGTAAAGCATGTGTACCAAAACGTTTGCTGTTGCCTGCACCTGTTTATGTAGCAAAATAAAAATAACATTCTTGTGAAGATAAGAACCTATTTCCTCTGCAGGGGCAGGTTTATCTGGTCACTGACTGCATCTGGTACACCCTCTCATGCCCCTGCCATCCTCCGTTGGGCATCATATCCTATTACCTGCAACATACATTCTGTATGCCAGTATCTGGAGGCCATCCTGCCTCACAGTTAGTCTTTCACTTCTAAATTTACAAGGTAAATTAAACCTCATACAGAAATATTTTCGAAAATGAGGGAAAGGAACTAACAACATGCTGATCATTGCTGACTGCAGAGCTTTTGAGCTCACGCACAGCCAGCAGCTGCAGTGCAAAAACACATAATCATGCATTTAGTGAAGGTTCCTCTAAACCTGTCTGAGGCCTGATGTTGCAGTTGCTGAAGATAACCGGTGAAATAGAATAAGCGTGGGTGAAAAATGAGTCAAATGTGCGTAATGCAACAGGATATGCTGACTGAATGAACATGTGAATTAGTCATGGATATGGTAAGATATAACATGACACAATTACTGGAGAATGAAGAACATAGATAGATTTTTTTAAATCAAATGTTACTGGAACTGGCAAGGTCTCTTGCCAGGAACACTCATTGAGTCACTTCTCTTTTCACTAATAGCAGATAGAAACTGTTGCTGCTTTGCTTGCAGTCTTGCAAACAACCAAATAATGACCTTTCTTTTTCTCTGGGGCACGCACAGCACAGAAACAGAGACAGCTGCAATCATTAATGAAGTGTTTGAATTATCAGATCTATTGGAAACAGAGAGTTTGATGTGTAGCTGAAACCACTTTCAGGAGTTTCATGGTGGATTGCGTGGGGTAAATTATGTACTGTCTTTAAAAAAAAAACTTGTTAAAAAGAATTATCACATATAATAATTTTAATCAAAATAACATAACATTGCATTTACATATAATGAATTTAACAACAAATAGTGGCAACCTATTTGTGCCCTAAAAAATATGTCCATACAGTCAGTGTAAAAAAATATATATATTATCATCATACAAATGTTGGTTAAAAATGTAACAAGTGCTTAATGTCTTTGTTGGTGCCCTCAGTACTTCACAGTTTGTGTTTGGAGCTTCAGCACTCCTCCTGTCCCAACTGTGTCCCTGAGCATGGGGCAGTGTCCCGGGCAGGCCAAGACCAGCACCCTGCATCTTCCTCTTTTGCTTAGGAACCTACTCAAGGACTCATCAAAAAATTGGTTCCCTTCTCTGTACCCATCCAGCAACAGCAGAGCCTCGCTGGACCCGCTTAACACAGTCCTCAGCTCATCCTCCGATGATATCTTTTCCGTGAGAGAAAGTTGAGTCGTTATTTCCACAAACAAGTCACCCTTCACTTTGCTGCAGTCAACATATAGGAGGAGTCGAAGGATGCTGAGATCGAGGAGGTTAAAGAGGGCATGTGTGGGCCCTTCAGTCCAAGAAGAGACCAGGATGTGGGCTATGGTTGTCTTCCCGCTTCCTGGGGGTCCCTCGAGAAAAAGCATCTCTCCAGCTTCTGGGAGTAAAGCTTGAAGACTCACAGGCTGGCCCTTACTGACAAAAACACAAGCAGAATTGTGAGTGTACATACACAGGCCCGTATGCATATAAAAACATAGACATCAGCTGTGTCAACTGGATACGTCCACACGCAAAGTTTAAGTTTAAGGACCGGTCACATCAGCATTTACAACGACAAATTTCTCAAAATCCATTCATTTCAATGGAATCGCTTCTATCTGTGGAGATGCTCACAGGGGCGAAGTAAATCACGCCCAGTTTTATTTTACGTCGAGTTCAACTTTGGTGAACATCAAGCCATCTTGACAGTGCTGACTTGAAAGCTGGAGTTCAAAATGGGTTCAAATGAACAGGTAAAAATCTGGTTTCTGGAGAAACAAAGAGTTTGATATCTTCAATCTTTTTAATAAAAAAAGTGGAGTAATTTCTCATACTTTTCTGGAGAGAGATCAAAGAGAATATGGGGTAACTAAAAATGTTCTCAATGGTTTGGAATGAAAAACTTGAATTGTTGCTGTTACTGCAAATGCATTCATAGAAGCAGACTGGTATCCTTGTGATCTATTTCGGAAATTTGTGTTTGTGACTCACTTGTTTTGCAGCCTGTGAGGCAGCTCTTCCACACTGAAACTGTCCCAGTGGCTTCTCGTCTCTGCGCTGAAGGAGAAGTCAGAATAATGGCCTTTCACAAACGCCCCCAGATTTTCCTCCATGCAGCCTGCAGACAGCCAAACGGACCTGATCATGATCATTTCCACGTCATTTGATGAAGAAGAATGAAATTCTTTCTGTCTTGCACAGAATATTGCCAGGAAGGTAGGCGTGGAATGCGCAGGCTGATATTTTCACAGTAAAGGGCGTTTTTTAACTAATGTAGGCTAGTTTGGTAGTCTAATGCTGTGACAGACAACTACAGCTTTCTGGAAGAAGTTGTCTTACTGAATTTGTCTTTTCTGAGAGGCTTGTTCAAAACCTTGCACGCGTCTTGTGGGTGTCTTGAGGACAGTTTTGCACTAATTCTTCTTTCACCAGGCATTTTTGTAATAAACCATAAAGACAGAAAACACAAAAACCAACAAGTTCTAATTCATGCCACTGCAAAGGAATTATGTAAGGTCATTTTTAGGGCTGAAATGATTAGTCAATTGACAGATAATTGATTGGTAACTATTTTGATGATTGATTATTAAGTCATTTTTCAAGCAAAAATACCAAATAATCACTAGTTCATGCAGGATTTGCTGCATTTCTATATCTTAAGTGGTAGTAAACTGAATATATTTGGGTTTTAAACTGTTGGTTGGACAGAACAAGACATTTGAAGACATCACCTTGGGCATATTTTCTGACATTTTATAGACCAATCAATTCATTGAGAAAATAATCGCTAATGAAAATAATCATTAGTTGCAGACCTGATCGTTTTATACATCAACTGACAAACAGAAATCATGTAAACAATGGCTGTTAGAGTCATAAGAGTCACTTACTTTCTTTAAAAGTAGTTATCTCTTCCTCATTTTCTCTAATTACTTGTAGGCCTGGTGGAAAGTAAAGGAGCCTTGTTAGAAAACTAACACAGAGACCATTAACATTTACAGAAGTACTAAATTAGCCCGTGTTGTAGCCATTAATTAGTGAGTAATTTAATCATTGCTACAGTGACTCTACAAGAATTGTGGTGGGGTAAATCCACTCACATACACCTCAATGCAAGTTTAAATCAAATTAATCTAATATAAAACACATGTACTTTGTAATATGCAACTTCCCAGAAAAGGGGATCTTTGCACTTCTGTATTCAGGAGAATAAGTGCGTCCATGTTATAAACGTAGCTTTCGCACACTGTCGATGCTTATGGTAATTTATTGTACAGCTATATTTCAGTCAAGTGACCTTCATTTAGCATTCCACATGTACAACTTTAACTGTGGGCCTTATTGTATTACTGTAGGCGTTCTTCATGTGTAACCAGTGAGAGGTCATGCAGTGATTTGAGTTTTAGCCCCAGTACATGTTTGGTGGCCTGCTTCCTAAGATTTGGTTAAACCACATTGGCCGCATGCAGCACAGCCTCGAAGGGGCATTAGCAGGGCTTTTAAGACTTCTTACAGTTAAGCCACACTTGCAAATGATTCGTTAAACAACCACTTTTATGTTCCATGAGTAAATTGCTGCACATTGCATAGCTGATACAGTGAAAAAGTACATGCAAATGAGCATGATATTCACAGCACAACAACCAATCAACTCAGTGAGAAAGAGATGGCACAGCCAGCCACCGGCGGAATAGATGACACTGATAGCGTGAGTGAATCATCGCGGTGGAGGAGGAAATTATGATCAGAGTTTCAGGTTTCCCCTACATGTGTAATCTCAACCATTTTCAGGGAGAGTGACAGAAACTGTGGATGTCTTTCACTTTTTTTTTTTTACTGCATAAATCTCTTACATGCATCATCAGCAATTTGACTACAATGCTGCTGAGTGCTTCACAACAAAAGTGAAATCTACAGAGCCCCTGAAAGGTCAATAAGTTTTGGCTGTGGCTTTGGTTGTTATGATTACCAGTCTGTAACACATTCCTTTTAATAGGTGTAACATTAATTGTTTAGCTCTGTTCAGACTCACAGGCAGCAGCAGAAACAGACGGGCCTCGACCGTCGACCAAAAGGTTCCTGGTATTGTGATGGCGGGACCCTAAGGAAAAAAAACTTGGCTATTAATTTAGTGTGTTGGTACTGTGTGTGTGTGTGTGTGTGTGTGTGTGTGTGTGTTTAAGTACGGATAGATGGAAGGGTGGAAGTTTGCCACTGTAATACAAATAGTCTCATTCATGCAGCTCAATAAAATGATATTAAAATGGGACAGAATAGTCTTTGTTTTAAAAGCATCAGTTTAGCTTTCTATATGTTTGACAGAATAGTGATCTATATGGTGGTGTGGTATTATAATGTTTTGGCTTTGAATTAGTTTTATTATTTCAATTTTATTTTTCTAAATCACATACAGTATTCTCTCCTGTCTAGTCTGCCTGACTCATTGATCCTTTATCTGACTGAGTTTTGTGCGAGTTAGAATCTATGGCCTCCGACTAAAATATCAGTAACTCTCTGTGGTGCTGAAGCAGCAGACGGATTTGTAATTGCGCCTTTTTCTCTCAGTCCCGCCCTTCTGCCAGTTTATACTATTCTCTAAACTATATACCATAAATACTCAATTCTATACTACATTGTAGCCTATATACTCTATAGAGTAGTGCCACCTTCATGATCACAGTGACAAGTAGCATCGTGTAGTTGTGGAAGAGCGAGAGGATCATAGAGACACACTGCTGCCTGCAGTATTCCTATAATATTTCTATGATCCTTCAGTAGCATCTGTGCTGCTGAAAATAGACCCCCAGACCAAGCCACTTCTGTAACAAAATATTTTAGGGGAGACATGACTACAGATAAAGCTTTTACTATAGACATTTGGAGTGGAGCAGGTAATGTGACTGAGGAAATTAACCTGCACTAACCACACCGTGCTCAGGTGCTACAGTTACACAATTCGAGGTAAAGTTTAGTCTCAATCACCTGCACAGGCCACCATCCCCTCTGTTAAAATTGCACAAATCCACCACTGCTTGTAAGTACATTCATTGTTTTATCTGTTGTTTTTGAAAAGTCCTATACAAATAAAGGCATAATTATTATTATTATTATTATTATTTTTATTTATTTCGTGATACCAGCTTACTATCCATCACGTATACTCACTTTATCAGCAACGTTTCAGCCCTCAGACCTCCATCAAGTTCATATAACACAGTTCATCTTTGCCTGATGAAGTTCTGAGGACCAAGACGTTGTTAATAAAGGAAGTACAAGTACAACAGATGGACTGTGTGCCGGATTCTTTGTTTTCTTTCCAAGTCTCAAGATTTTGATCCTACCCATGTGTCAATAAGACTGAGAACTTTTTTGAAATTGCGACCTGATACCAGTTTAAAAATGCCATCTGTAGCGTTTCCGTAACCGTAACTGAAGTAAGACTTCTTATCATGTCCACACATTCAAATATGGAGAAATGTGTTACAAGCCTACTATTGAAATGATGGAGGTTTATTTGGGGGATTATACACATAACAAACATGTGCTATGCTGAAAAACCACCCATGCATTTACAAATAGCCTCAAATTCCCCTGTCACACAAACCAAGACCAAGCTGGGTGTTTCCAAACATGCTGGTTGTGACACTTGTCAGGTCCAAAACGCTAAGTCATGCTCACATGAAAACATGCATAGCAAGTCACATGCTGACAAAATTCCCTAAAAGCTAAATGACACACCTACGGTGCCAAATCAAAAATCTAAATGCTATACCGTTTCACAAATACTTCCTTTTTTTAAGTGGTAAAATGACCTGACTCAACATGTATCACATCTATCAACTGTCTTTACGGTTGAAATGACAGATGTTTACTGACAGGACACTAATTCTTCCACCCATTTGACAAAAGCAAAAAGTAAACAGGAAGGATTTTGGATGCCGACTAATGAATTCAGCACAATCGCAAGTTGTTTGAGGTGAAACTGAAGGCACACTTTCAGTTCTGCTTGGACAATAAAGTTTGATTAGTTCTACTAAAAAGTTCTATTCTGCGCTGAGTCACTGCAGTCTGTTTTCTCAAATGGGTTGTGACATTTAAAAATAAACCAGTGTGAATACTTACAATGAGGAAACAACAAGGGACTTAAGAATAATGTTAGGCTCGCAATTGTCCACTCCCTTTTACTGCAGAAATTCTTTCAGTGTTCATCCTAAAATGAAATCCAGCCCTGCAGTGACCCCACCTAACCTGCACACTCTGCCTTTCAGTTCGGGCTGCAGATTGAATGTCCCGGTGGCCGAGACTTATATGTGGTTTATATCTTTAATAATCTATTGCACATGTATCTGTTGTTGTGTATCGCTGTGTATTGTGCATTATGGCTTCATATACGAGTGCAAGAACAATCCATTTGTCACTTTGTCACTTTAATATTTCTCCATAGCTGTGTGTGGAATTACTATGCATCATTATGCCTGGTGTGCATTGTCTCATATGCCAGTGTCAAACACAAATTTCCGTTTGATGTAGATTTTATTGGACATCAGAGTATTCTGACGTGGATATTTTGTCTCCAGTCTACACCTGCATTCTGTGTATTGCTGTGTTTATTGTAAGCTACATGCCCTGAATCTGTAATGTACTGTATACATAAAGAATTGAGTGATTGGTTACCTTTTCGTCGTCGATACATGAGCACTGCAATGGTAATGACAACCATTATCACTCCTATGCTCAATAAAACAATGAGAGCATCGTTTTTTACAGGAGGAATAGGTATTTCATCTGTGAAAAGAGTGAAGAAAGATTAGTGTTAAAATGTGCCAAAAAACTTGTAATTCAGCAATGATAGGGCCAGGGCCAGCACGATTTATACCCATGCTTTTAATATGTTTGGCCACTATGGAAATAACCAAATATACCAAAGACCATTGCATACTTCCCCTTGCTGGTCAAGAACTAAATAAATGCAACTATTAAAATGACTCAGCCTTGCGCAAGCAGCCCAATCTTCTTTTACTTTTCTTCTTGTTGTCGTTGTTGTATTAATAGTCCATTTTCCTTAATTTAGCCTTCAAATAATCTGCTTTTATCTTCAAGTGCAGTGAGTTCAAGTGCAGAGCTGTAACCCCCAAGAAGCAGGATAATTCTTTCAAATTTTAAGCTCATCAAGTCCAAACATACTGTTCCCAAATGAGCAAATAACCCTTTGCACACACATAAGCAGAAACAGGAGCAGCCTACATACACTCACACAAACAAGCCACACATTTCCATACATGAAAAAATCTCTTGTAATAGCTCCTAACCACTGCTGAAAGGTCAAACCCAAACAACACCTACAGCCTCACTAAAAGCAGGGTAAAATCTTGTAATTCTGGAAAAACTGTGGGTAAGAGCTGAAAAGCTCATATGTGATATTTCGCCTGTTTGTTAGTAATCATGTTTGATGTGGGTCGAGAGTAGACACTTCTATCAAAAAGAAAATATGAACTTAACAGGAAACAGCAGCACATAGTGATAAGTACGCAAGTGACGACATTATATTTCCTGTTTTTAGATGAGAATATCCAAGGCTTCACCTTCAATTTCAATTCAATAGTGCCAGCTGCTTTTTTGTGACAAACTACGAGTTCAAAAACATGGGGGAGGCAAAATAAAAAGTCAATATAGTGACGCAAATGACAACAGACAAAGCCATACTTATTATCTGTTTGCTTGCTTCTCATTTGATTCTTTTGTCTTTTTGAGAGCTGACAAGAAATGAGGGGGGAGCGATGAGGGATGACATGCAACAAAGCGCCCTGGCCGGATTTGACCTGAGGATGTTGCAATTACATGGTCAGCGTTTTTAATCCCCTGTCTGCTTGCATCCTCCTTCCAGTTAAATATGTTGAGTACTGTCTTCAGAACTAAAAAAAAGAAAAAAAGAAAGGAACTAAAAATGTACCTGGAATATGAAATGTTGCAGAGTGGCCATCATTTGTGAAGGAACACGTGTAGTTGTTTTTGTCTGATGATCGGACTTGTATCTGACTGGTGACTCTAAAAAGCTGGTCTGGTGTTGATACAGCAGTGGTATCAGGGTTGAGTATCTGCAGGTGTCCATCCTGCCATGTAACAGAGGACTTGGGGTATCCCTCAGACTCGCAGGTTAGCAGCACCTCATCCCTGTCTGCAGACTTCTGAATGAGTCTTGTCACTGCTTTATAAGGTGCTGTAGGAGGATCAGATAGAAATAATATAAAATAACTACCTTGTGTTTAGAATAACACCACTGTGATATGATTTTATGATTATGAACAAGAGATCTTGCATAATACTGAGAGAGTTTAGCCAAAAAGCATTCTTTACCAAATTGAGTAATACTGGTCTTAGTTTCATTTTCACAATGAGTGATACTATAACTGCCCAGAAATGACCACATGCAACAGCAGAGACTTCCGGCGCTTTGTTCTGGGAATGGTGGTTGCTCACTGGCTCACATGCTGTGGCAGAACAAAGTCTTTGCCTAAAAGCCTAAAAAGTTACACTGTTATACTCTCTGTTATACAGACTTGGTACTTACCTAAAACGGATAAAGTTATTGTTTTATAATCAGCTCCTTCGTCTGTCTGCAACAAACACTGGTAGGTCCCAGCGTCACTGATCCTGAGCCTGGAGACCTGTAAAGTGTCAAAAGAAGAGAGTAGAGTTCTTAGACGTCCTCGCAGCCCTACTCCATGTTATGCCCTCGTAAACTAGAGGTTTAAATGAACCAAAATCATGACAAAAAGTTTCGAATATCAACAACTTTCTGAACAACTCTCTCATTGATTGAACTCTCATCAATCACAGTAAGAAAAAACTCTGCTGTTTTCTGTCCCTTCCTGGCAGTGGTACCTTAGTATCTGATACATGGGGAGATAAACATGATACTTTTACATAAGAGAGGAATCTAGTACAGTTTATACGCCATCCTATGCCCTGCTGGGGAATTTGACCCTCACATCAGTAATTCCCAATAGGATGAAAAGAGGATGGCAAGTGTAAATTAACCACATCACTTTGAGGAAATTTTACAGGAAATAACCCATCACCTGCCCTACAACTTCTATGTAAATCTGAACAGCTCGCTGCCAGTATTGACCTGTAACTTGGCCCAGCCGTCCCTCAGCTCCTCAGTGCGAAGCCTCACTCTGCCCTGATACTCTGGATTCTGGAATGCCAAGTCCTCCGTCCCGTTATCCATCCGGTACACTGTCTGAGGCGAGGGAGTGATCCTGTGCCAGGTCACCTTTAGGTCGCCGTGAGGGTTTGATAGTTTAGGCTGAAACCTGCAGCCCATCACAACATCTCCTCCAAACTCTGACTCGTACATGCTTCGCTCTGCCTCCACAGTGAACAAGACTGCAGGGAAATAATACAAAGTAATGTCAAGATTAATGTAAATTTGCTCCACAGCCATGAAATGTTTACTGATGAAGCAATATGCAACATCAAATCATGCTCACTGGATGATTTTACTTTGCAGTTGTAAACTGGCTTGTGTGCCAAATAGAAATAGAAAAGTTTCATGTAGATACAATTTTTGTCCATTTGTGCTCTCATATGTCTCCACTGCTGTACACTTTATACTACACACCTGAGAGAGATGGCTGAAACATGACTTGCAAAACTACAAAAAGGGCCCAGTCCATTGAGACCTAAAGAAGACACAAAAGGGAGTGTTACAGATGTTGAAATCTTTTGGCTGTGTTACTGGCGACATGAGTCATTTTACTGAAGAAGGCCAGATGTATATTCCAGAGCCACAAATTTACTTTGATCAAAAACTTGATCAGAAAACCATATGACCCTGAGACAAAAAACACTCAACATCACATGTTGATGAGCCACACAGTGTTATTCCAGGTCTGAGCATGACTCAGCTCTGCTGTGAAGCCAATTACTTCCCCATTGGTTAATTCTTGATAAAGAAAAATAGCACAGGGATGTTATTGTTGACTCTGGAGCTGTGTCAACACACACACACACACACACACACACACACACACACACACACACAAAACAGTTGTTTGCAAATTAATTTTATCTGGCCATGTTAGCACATCAGGCTTCTGTGGAAAAGATGCAGTCAGATTATTTGATCTAAGGTCACTTTTAGTAATCCTGTTAGGACCAAGCTCTGCTAGTTTTATTTACATAGCACTTTATCATACAAATCTCAAAGTGCTTTAGTTTGAAGTTGTTTATTGGGTGAAATGTTGAGTGATTAGCACATAAGTCATTTCTGCTGATTTCCTTTGAAATGGAAATGACTACAGCAGTTCTGCAGAAAACTTTGAATGTGGGTGAGCTGTCATTAATGATTAAACTGTCAGATGTTTGGCTCTTAAAATCTAAACTAAAAATCAGCCAGCTTTTAAGTTACATAGTAGGTTATTATAAAAAGTCTGTTGTGAACATATTTACTAGAATTATGATGGTCTTTAGGCTACAGAGCTAGATTCAAACACTTTGTAAAAAGGCTAAATTAATATTCAAAAATCCAGATAAATACAAATGATACAAATGAAAAATCACAAGTAGATAGATAATCAAATGCTCATAAACTTCTACTACCAGCACTAATAGTATGGGAGTGAATAATAATAATATTAAGTTTTAAAGTTGTGCAAACTCGTTCTGTTGTTTGTCAGCCAGTGTTCCTTACCTGCAGGTCACGAAGCAGCCACATGTATTTTCATTAAGTGTTTCCTCCTTCCTTCAACTCGACAAATGATCTGCAGTCTCTCTGCTTCGCCTTCATTATATACACGAGGAACTTATTTCCTCGAGTCCGGAGATCTAGAAGGGATATCCCACTTCTCTGAAACACACCCACTCAAACTTGTTATGTGACAGGATGCCATTGCATTGATTTTCAGTAATTCACGAACACTAAGCGACCGCAGTGTGCGTATCTAACTAGTCCCAACCAACCTAAACCTAAGCTAAACTAAACATGAACCTACAGTTAAACAGTTTACACTGCGGGGTCAAGCTTTCTGTCCCCAGTTAGAGGGCGAGAGTCCCACAAAAACAGCCTTTTGTCCCCATACTGTGAGTAATTTTACTCATATTATAAGTACACACACTGCGGCGTACGTTACATTCCGCAGTTTTACAAACCTCGACGAGGCAACAAGTACGTTTGAGTAAAGTACGCTTTCATTAGCAGCCCCTTAACCCTGTGCAAAGACCAGTTATTATTTTTACGTTATTTTCATGGAACGGCTGAAAGTTCGAAAGTAACGGCTGGCGGACACGGAAGTAGACCCCTGTATTTACTGTAAGGAAAGAAGCAGCGGCCAATTTTAACTAGTGGTCGTACCGTAAAGTGTCATAAAACAGAACAAATGCTCAAATGTTAACCTTTATTATCGGACGTGTTTGTTTGTCTGCCAATAAGGATGAAAATATGAGGCGACGTTACATAGACGTTTATAAATCCAATGAAGCAATCAGATAGTCAGATAGCCTATAGGCCTATTTGAAACTGATACCTGTTCTTTCCCTGTCTGTATTTGCCTCTGAGTCACCTGTACAGTACAGTTTTACCAAGGCAGTTCCACAGTATCTTTATAGTAGTTTCGTCACAGTTTCCAGCATCACATGTCAATCAACTGCTCAACTCTAAGTTCAAAGAGATTTAGTCGAATTAATCGTTTCAGTCATTTTTCGAGCAAATATGCCAAACATTTACTGGTTCCGGCTTCTTCAATGTGAGGATTTGCTGCTTTTTTTTCGTCATTTATGACAATAAATGAAGAGTCTTGGGGTTTGAGACTGTTGGTTGGAGAAAAAAAGCATTTTGAAGATGTTACTTTGGGCTCTGGGAAATTGTGGTTAGCATTTTTCAGAATTTTTGGACATTTTATAGACTAAAGGATTAATCGTGAAAACAATCGGCAGATTAATCGATAATAAAAATCATTAGTTGCAGCCCTACAATTTAGCATAGCTTACTGTAATTGTCAAAGCTTTGGTAAAACCTAATAAATTAATGGAGTATGTAGAAGTATTCAGATTCTACACTTAAACAGTATCCACACAAAAATGTAAAAATGCTCCATTACAAGTGAAAGTTCTACATTCAAAATCTTACTTAGGTAAAATTACAAATGTATTATAATCAAAGTGTACTTAAAGTATCAAAAGTAAAAGTACTCATTATGCAGCAGAATGGCCCCTGACAGAATTACATTATTAAATATTCTATTACTGGATTACCATTACTGATGCATAAACGTGTAAGAAGCATTTTAAGGTTGTATCTGGCTGAGGTGCAGCTACATTTAATTACTTTGTTGGGCAGTTTAATTTGTACAAATGCATCATAACTCATTATATGTTTTGTATGTAAAATCTTAATCTGCAAAGTAACTACTAACTATAGCTGTCAAATAATAATAAGGACAGTATTTCTCTCTGAAATGTACTGGAGTAGAAGTATAAAGTAGAAAATGGAGATAATCAACTACAATTACCACAAAATGGTACACAGAACTTGAGTGAATGCACTTGGTTTCATTCTATCACAGATAATATAACACTATTACTAATACCAATTGGCTACTACTACAGTACAGTAAGCTAGCTGGAATTTTCAGTCAGTATGGATATCTGTATGTAAATCTGCTTCCAAGAAAGTACCAACCAAAACAACACAGAGATACATGTTCAGACAAGTCAACACATGTCATGGGAAAACTGGAAATTTGAATAGAAGAAATTCTGACCCAACATATCAGAGAGAAGTTTAATATACAATTTCCGTCACCTTGTCACCAGCCAGGTGGAATTTCCATAAACAGAGGTGAACATGCATCCAATAATTTCACCAGCTTTGTCTGGCGCTGGCACTGGCACTGTCCCATCTACAGTGAAACCTTTGGGTTTTCCATCAGTTCACCAACTGGCTCCCACACGTTGCCCGTGTTCAGACACAACTTTATCTAAGTCTGATCTTATCAGTGTTGCTGTCACTAGTTTACTTTTGCCAAACATGTCAATAATGGTTAATTTCCACCATATCTTTAGGAAACCCCTCGGAAAATCAGAAATTGTTATGGACTTTACTACCCATATTACTCAGAGGTAAAACAGATCAAATACCTGTCATTGCAGGAAAGGTTTGTGACACAGCACTTGTGTTTTTTCCTATGAAGAGAGCAAGAGACACAATGTGGGAAGGTTAAGGTGGAGCAGTGGTGTTCTTTTTTTTCAACCTTTAGTGTGTCAGTTTAACTGAGGTTGCCTTTAGGGTATACATGCTGTGAGTATGGCTCTTGAGATCATACTTAAATTTGAGAAAATATGCATTGCTTTCCTAAATCAATTATTGTGTTAAAAAATGGAAAAAGACATATAAGACATCTTAGGTGTCCTTAGCTTCAGTTATTTACACAAACACTGTAAATTATGATATTGTGGCTTGTATATACTGTATTTCTTGAATGAGTATTTGTAGTATCACTTATTTATATTAAGTTGGTTGTGAATGTAAGAAGATGGAAAATCAGGTGTTATCTGTCCAGGAGGGTGAAACGCTGTTGTAATGCATTGATGAAAAAAGATAGCTTGGCTTGATATGGTTCAGTGCAGCATGACAATTTTCACTTTGACAGATCAAGTCAGAACTAAACAAAAAGCAGCTTGGGATGCTAACTGTCTTTCCACAAACTTATTGTACTATCACCCCACCTATTAAGGGCCCTGGTTGTGCAAAGTCCATCCATCCATCCATTATCTATACCCACTTATCATTCCAGGTCACATTTATATAAAACTCTACAGACTTTAAACTTTCCTCTCTGCTACAGCTTAAATAAGTGTTACCCTTTATAGTCCACAACACTTCTGTGTATATCTGAAGTTACTTTGCAAAATAATGTTTTATATTCAAAACAGTATTTCACTTAAAATAACTTAACTGAAACGTGAACTGAAAGTATTTAAAGTAACTACATAAAATATGAAGTCACCTGAAAGAGGTAGCAGTTCATCCTGCAGCATTTTACAGAAAAATATATTTTACTGTAGACTAGAAAATGAAGAACAAAATAACACTTTGAATTTTTGCCTAATTCAGAGATGTAACCCTCTAATTCTCATTTTGAGACCTATACATTTGACACTAAATGCAAACAAGCAGCTGACAACTGTAAAATAATCAGTGACTTAGACCTATAAGTGACCCACATACACCAACAGAGGGAGCCATTTCCACATTAACTGCAACCAGCCTAGGATAGACTGTACTGTGTCTGGGACAAGTGCTATACATCTTTAACACAAGCACTGTATACTTCTCAACCCGTTTTTCACTTACTCAGAGCAGAGGCCTGTTAATAAATTGGTGACCTCCTTTGAATCATGAACGGGATTTGTCTCTGATTAAAAATCACCATGATATTACTTCTCTTTATAATGAGTTTACAATGACTTATTTTGGTTGTAGACTATCATTACCGGTATAATGTCGCTATAATGTTAGGTTTGACATTTTGACATTGTAAAGCATCCTTCTTGTCTAGGATTGGTATGGTATGCTTTTTGTTTTATTTTGAAAGTTTGACCGGAAGTACAGTGTTTATTTATTCCCGCTGAGGGCACTGACAGGACAACAGACAGAACCGCGGAAAGGAAGTTAGCTGTTTTTGTGCGGTGCACACACACTTTGTTTTGATAGAGACATGTCCTTGAGCCCTCGTTAGTCCTGCTTTTGTGACTAGTATCATTATATTATTTAGCTTACCGTCTTCAAAGTATATTAGGTATGTAAAGTTTTCATTTTTAGTTAGCCAGGGAGACTTACCACACAAGGTTAAAACCGAAGCTTATCAGGTGAAGAATGGGAAGCTATTTTATGTAGTAATATTAGCACATATCGTTAGCCATATTAACTAACAGGAAAGCCCAAAAGCACAGAACCATACGTCAAGTCGTTTAACTTTTGCTAACGTTACGTATTGCTTGCACCTAGCTAGCAATAGCAGGTATTAGCATCACGTTATTAGACTAGCATTGAAATGAAGCACGTGTCAGATACTGAATATAGCTGACAGCTGTAATGTTATAATACATTGAAACACTGCCAGTGCCACGACATGTTGAAGCAAATAAGGTTTTAACGCTGGTTAACCAGTTGTACCACAGAGTATCTGTGCTGGTAGTATGGTAACGTTGTGTTGGCTCGTGTTTTGACTGTAGCATAATTTTCAGTGATTGTATCTTCAGGTCAACAGTAACAACGCCACCATGGGGTTTCTACTGTCAAAATCCATGGATGCAAACTTTAAAAAGCAGCAAGAATTCATGCTCCACAATGCTCGTTTACAGGTGAGTGAAGATGCACCCACTCACATAGTATTATAAACAACATGCACCTGCAACCTTGTGGTACCTGTGTCAGGGGGAACATGGAATTGAGTGTTGCCCTGCTTATACTTGAAGGCTTGTCCCTGAGCTACCATGGCTTAGACTGCACCTCATTTGTATGTTGCTTTGAACAAAAGCATCTGCCAGCTGCCTAAATATAAATGTACTACTGGCAAGTAAAGCATGTTGTACCAGTCAACTGGGCAAAGCAGGCAACTGTCCCCAAGGCCCCAAAAGCCCATGGTTCACTGTGTGTCAATTTGATCAATTGTACTTTTGTTTAGGAATATGGGAATCTGCACTACACTACTGAAGCACAACATCAACTAACACAATGAGGACCTTAAACTGTGTCCTGCTTTATTACCTGATCCAGTGACCCTGTCTTAAAGGGGGTCCCAGTGTCAAAATCTAGCTTTAAGATTAATATTTCAGTTGATACTGTACTTTCTTGGTGCACATTCCTAAAATAATATCTTTTTGATCAAATTGCCACACAGCAAACATGGGGCTATGTAATATTCCAGGGTAATCCGTCAATTTTACCAGTGAACCCAGCCCACTTGGACCGGAGTTTTGGCAGTTTGATCCAGAAAACAGACTCTGGCCATCACATTGATCCGTCCTATCTATCTGTCTTGTCAACTTGGTTGTTCTTTTTTTCTTTCTTGAATCAAAGCCAGGGATACACGCTTCAGTTCGAATCTCAGCATTTCCATTTAGATACCACAGGTTTTATTGCACTCATTATTTGTTTGTTTTTTCATTTAAACAAAGGATTGTGGAGTTTTTGTCTTCTCCTTTTTGGGGCCAATTTGTTGTGATTTATTCATGCCTGCAAGCTGCTGAGCAGCAGGTGGGATGTGTGACTGTCATAACACCAATGACATTATCCGACTTAGGCCCAAAAGGTTTGTTGTATTTTCTGCCCCGTAATTTCTCCTGCTCTCCCAGCTGTAAATGTTGTAGATGATGACTAATATTATTCAGTGATGTAAAGGGTTTGGCAATTGAGTTTCAGAGCGCCCTCATTTGGGTCGTGACAATGACTCACAGGTAAATATTAGGTACATGTTTAAGCATCGCTGTAGTGGATCTACGTGATTTCATTGACGTAACTTACTACAGATAGTTTCATATTTATTATTCACATTCAGAATCACTTTTTAATAGAAATTAGTAAGACATTTCTAATTTTACCAATATCTATCTGCTTCAAATTATTTGAAAGCATACGTGACAATAGCTTCTATTTTAATTTTGATTAATATATTTAACCTTTCAGATCTTGGCTGAACAAAACATACTCAAATGTCTAACATTCAAACAAGAATCTTCAGGGTCGCTAATGGTCAGATGTTACGTTGTGTATTTTTACAATACTAAATTTGATAAGTAAGATTGACCCTAGCAATTTCAGAATATCTGTGAAGTAGCAGCTGTTGCTTCCCCCTGCATTAAGATGTCAAAGATGATTGCTTGCCTTTGTTTTCAAGTCACATCACTCATAGCTAATTGATCCTTTCCATGCTCTTGTCCTTGGGTAAAAGTCATTGGGCATTGTGTTTGAACCACAGGGTCCATCTTAAACATTACTTGAAAATTCATTGGATATGGATGCGTTTGTATGACGCATGTCCTGAGGATAAATGGCCGCTCTGAAATTACGTAAATGACGTTTTTGTTCACTTTATATTTAAGAATGGGTCTTGGCTGCTAATAATAGGGTTGTGCTTTTTATTCACTGTCAATGAACTTGAGTGGGTTTGAGTGTAAAGTAGGTGAGCAAAGACCTCCCCACAAGGTTTTTGATTTGTTATATTTCACTGTTTTTTGACCACTGCAATCATCACTTTCTAAAGACAATGTAAACACTATATCACAAAATGAATAAAAATGTTGCTTGTTTAACCCTTTTCAAAAACATAAATTTACAGGTACTTTACAGAAACTCGTTGTCATAAGTAGTATAGTAGAACACAGGGTGATTTTAGAAAAGAAGCTAAAGGCTGATCAGATATAGGTAAAACAATAGGGAAAAAATGAGACGCATTAAAATAAATAGAATAAAACAATAAAACCGGTTAAAATGATGGGAATACCAGGTTACTCACCTTTGTATACACCTTTCATGTCTACAGATTCAGACATTCAGACACGATAGATGGTAGAAACCCTGGGACGCTTCAGAAAGTCAACATTGAGGCTTCTGCCATCTAATAGGTACTGGGAGCCAGCGTTTTGGGGCTAAAACAGAAGTGCTATGATCTGATCCTAATTAAAACCTGGTCATGATTGAAGCGATAAATGATAAAGGCATGAATAACTTTCTCGGTATCCAGGAATGACAATATGTGTTTGGTATAAGCTGTATCCCTGAGATGAAAGAAGCAAGGCTGAACCAGTTGTGTGATGTTGGGGTTAAAATGTAAACATGAATCACTATAAAAGTCTTTAATTGTCCACTACAGTATTTTTTGCACCAAGAATCAAAACAGAAAGTTAGCATTTTTGTTTTGTCAGAAAGGGACCAAGAATGGTACCCTGAGGAACCCCCACAACTAATCAGGCATGAAGTAATTACTGATTAACTTTTTTTAGAATTCAAAGTACTTACAAATGATGCAACATGCAAAAAAGAAAAATACTGAGGACCTTTAAGACTTAGACAAATAACATGATGGCCATAATTTCTTTGTGTGTGTTGTATGTGTATGCTGTGGATTGCTCTCTTTCTCTCTGTTACATCTACTTCTTTCTCTTTTGTCTTCTGTTAAACCGTGATGATTAGTGTGTTTTCCAAGTATTGTCCCACTCTGTGTATGCTTGCAGCCCTTTAGAAAATGTCAGTGAATTTCCCGCTTATGTTTCAGCTCTGCTCTCACTTTGTCACCTTCAGAGTGGACTCATTGTGGCTCATTTCTTTCTTTCACTTTTTCTTCACTGCTTTTTTTTTCCATCACTGACTCACAGTCATTGTGTGACCCTCAGCTGCTTGTCCAAGCTTGCCTCCAAATCTGTTTGTCATCCCTTGTGATGTTTCCCCAGAGAGACATGATGTTGTCTACTTTGAAAGTACACACATAGGTAAAGGTAACACTGTGTTGTTTTGTCATTTTGGTAAGTAACTCAGTTGATCATACATGGGTTTAAAAACTCAGATGTCATCACATGGAAATAGACCATGGAAACATGAATAGAAAAAAATGATTAAAACAAAAAACAATAATACCTGATAATTAACAGTTCACAACATACAGATATTTATATGTGTTGGTACCTAAGAAATACCAAGTCCCTGAAGTATTTTTGACATAGACAGCATGTTTAGGATCATTGCTATGGCCAGGTATCGAACCTCAATACTTATCTAGTACCAACTGAAATGTGTCTGTCACAACAAGTAACTGTTAAGTACTGAAAGTTGACAGTTGGAGTCATAATCTTGTTTACTTATTCTTTTCTAATAGTTTCTGATTAAATTGAATCAAATCTAAATTTTGCTAATTAGAGACTGGTTGCTTGTGTCTAGACATTTAACATTTGAGAATGTTGGCTTCTTCTTTTTAAATGAATAAAAAGGGTTTTATAGAGAAACGTGTCTATATATCTCGGTACCAAACTTCAGTGATTGTGTCTGAGCTACTATTGGACATTTTCAAATGATACCCAATTTCCAGTCATGTTGACAGACGACACAAATTGTCTGACAAAGCAAGATTTTTTTACGCATCCAAGATCTTTGTGTTTATGACCAGACATTGAGTGACTAGCTGTTTGATGCTTTGATACAACGGGAGCGGTAGGTGGGGTGCAACAGAGAGGGCATTGAGTTTCCGGATGGTGGAGAATTTCTGCTGGCAGAGTTTGAGTGTTCATCAAAGCTGAGTTAAATGTCCAGGAGGATTCCCACATATTTGAAACTCAATTCCATGTCAGCTGCGTCGGTGCTGCTGATTCTGTTTATAGTTTAATTTGTTATTTTTCCATAAATGATCAAGAATTCGTGGGGGTTCACGTGTTGGTGGAGGGCTCTGACATTTAAGAGTCAGCAATACAATTTTGTTTACCGTCTATTTATGTACAGATTACAACAATTGCATCATGTTTAGCTTTTAGCTAATATAGCATCTGCTGTTTTTGTGAGGTAGTGAGAGAGAGACTTGACAAGAAGTAGATAGTTTCCCGGGCATCCCGTAGCTCACCTGGTAGAGCACGTGCCATTAAGGCTGAGTCCTTATCGCACCAGCCCAGGCCCTTAGCTGCATGTCATCCCCTCTCTCTCCCACCTTTCCTGTTTCCCTCTGCAGTTGTCGCTGCCCAATAAAGGCAAAATGCCCGAAAAAATTATCTTTAAAAGAACTAAGTAGTTTCAACAAAGTTTATTAAAACCAAACATCCAGTATCTCTGGTCTACTTCCTGTTTTGTGACTCAGAGAGAGAGATGGGATGACCTCACGAGAGGTGATGTCTCTTTAATGTCACCAGAAAGCTTTCGTTACACATTTCTCGCTCCTGGGGTCCATAATGGCTCTATGAATGGATGGGTAATTTCCCCTTGATGTCCTTGCAAATGGGTCTAATCAAAACATAATTAAATTCTTGACTCATTAACAACACCTGCTGCATTTGGTTTCCATTTCAACTTTGTGTAATTTTAATGAGGCATCGTTGAGCTCACTATTGTTCACTAATTTAGCTCAGCGGACCCCGCAATTACAGAACAAACAGTGTTGATTACAGAAGCTGTTCTTGTGATTTCTAGTCATCATTTTCCACTTTGAAACATTACTCCATCCAGAGTGTCTCTCTTGAGTATGAAACGCTCTCCCCTGTGGAGTTTGTAACTTCCTCCTTCCTGGAGAGGGCAGCAGGTGTAGTCAGCTTGGTTACAGTAATGGATTCCAAAGGGGAGCAAGTTTAATGATGAACAAAAGAAGCAAAATGTACATAGAAACTTCTGGAGTGTACACAGAATTTCACACCCGTGTTCCCAGCTTATGATTGGGTGATGACTGTGGATGGCTTTACTTTAATGTTTTCACCTGGAATGTGTTTAAAGGGAGTTTTTATGTTATAAGGCAACATTTCTTTATATTAAGGGCACTATATATAAATAAAGTAGGGCTGAAACTAACGCTTATTTTCATTATTGATTAATCTGACAATTATTTTGTTGATTAAAAGCCAATTGTGACATCTTCAGCTTGTTTGTTTTGTCCAAAGAATCCAAAGATATTCAGTTTACTAACATATAAAGCAAATAATTGATTGATCAGCTGATCGTTCAATCAGCTTTAAAATCAGTCCTTGATTGATTGTAACTAAAATGTTACCAGGCGAGAAATTCAATTTCAGCGCCGTATGTCATGAAAAAAAACATATGGTGGCTCATGAAAAAACATACGCACCAAAATCATTATATCTAGATATATCTTTCATGTTTTTTAAGTGGTGTTATTATTGAACCACAATCAGCCTAACAGCATGCTTAAAAACCATATTGGAGTAGATTTAAGGGTTGATTGCATTAACACAAGTGCCTTTTACTGTACTTTTACCTGCCAGTGACGTCTCAGGCTGGTGATTACAGCTTAACCCTCCTGAGCTGCTTTTTTTTAAATTTTACGCCTTTCCTTCTCCTCTACTGCTGGCGGCTATTAGTAGCCAAGCATTTTAGTCATCAAATCACCCCACTTGATGTTCTTCACATGGTCACAACAGGAGAACAAATTATGTCATGCATAGACCTAGAAAGGTATTTGGTTAGTGCTATTTCAATTCCTGTCCAATTTTGCCCACTGATATGTAGAAATATAGTATGCTAAACTTTTTATTGCATAATTAAAGAGCTAAAAATTAGAATTACTTTCCATTGTTCTCTCAAATATTTTGTTTTTTTATACACCTGGGAGATAGGACTTAACAGTCGAGACACTGATACTGAGACAGAATAAGTTAAAGCTTCTTCAAAACGTGGAGGCGAAGCAGAGATGCAGCTACACGATCTGAGAATAAGGTGTACAATGGACTTACGAATGTTGCAAACCAGATTGTCTGGGCAAAGCTTTTTAACAGTGGTGATTATAGAGAACCAAAAAGTAATTATATAGAATATGTTAAACCATTCCCAATCACTTTTTTTATTATAGAAATATGAATTATATTTGCTCAGGACCATTACATAACTAATGGCCACGTTTCTGTTAACAAACAGCTGATGACTGAAGACAATTAGTCGTGCCTACTGTCAGGCCCAGAGGGAGGGTTGACTGATCATGCTTGCCCTTATTTATGCTGCCTGACAAGTTAAACACATTTAGTGCTGGGAGTTGGTCCATATGAAGCCTGACTCCCTCATAAAACACTGTTAAATGAACTCTGACTTGTTCATTCAGAGGTTCCTTTACCATATAGCCCATCTTAAAAATGGCTCATCCTCCTCTGTCCTGTCCTGATGCATCTGTTAATTACCTACATGTACTGTAGGTGTTTTGCCTAGTTTCTTGCAAGGATGCTGACAGGCTCAAATTTCAACAGGAGCCCAAATCAAACATTATTTCTATCTAATTCTTAAAGTGTAACTCCACTCTCAAATTCTGCAAGAACCGTTTCTCCCAGCAAATTTAAGAAATGCAACGAGTGAGGGACCATCAACAGTAGGAGGCGTGTCCTCGTGACTACATAGTGTGTGGGTCAGGGGACATGGGGGAGACTGATTGGCACTGATTAGAATCTTTTTTTTAATATAAATTTCATGACGTAGACAGGTCCCAACCGGTTGACTTTATGTCAGCAGGGTTCAGGGCTGATTTAAAACAGTAAATGGCGTGCTGAGCCATTTTCAACCCATGAAATGGCGATTTTTATAAATTTGTTAAGAAATGTCAATATTAACACCAGCATTTATGTGTTTTATCACAGGACAGTCATATCATTTAGTTTATGGCTCAAAAAACATGTTTAAGTGTGCAGTACCTGTTTAAAGATTTCTTAAAGCTTTACAGGAAGTGCAGGTTATGTGCACTGCAGTACTATCGGACCATTAATGTGGGCACGCAAAATGCATGAAGTGCATGTTTAGTAGTTGTTTGTTGTAGAAAGCCCTGTACAGTTATTTACAATGTCAAGTCAGTTGCTCACATGTTAAGTGTAGAGATGTTTTTTAAATGCACTCACTGGCACAACTCAGTAATTTAGCTCAGCGGACCACACAATTACAGAACAAACAGTGTTGATTACAGAAACTGTTCTTGTGATTTCCAGTACTTTGAAACATTACTCCACCCAGAGTGTCTCTCTTGAGTATGAAACGCTCTCCCCTGTGGCGTTTGTGACTTCCTCCTTCCTGGAGAGGGCAGCAGGTGTAGTCAGCTTGGTTACAGTAATGGAGCAAGTTTAATGATGAACAAAAGAAGCTAAATGTATTTCATTATTATCATTTCATTATATTTGAAAAATGTTTTTATATGCAGATCTCAAAAATAGATATTGTAGAGGTGAGTCTCTATTAGTCTCTATTTAAAAGGCCCCACCCCCTTAATTTCATTCACTTTAGCTTCAGTGCCACGTAATGTTCAGCCATTAACGCACATATAAAGAATTGTTCGTGAATATGGGCAGAAAGTCAGAAATCAAAATGTTGCTTCTCCGACATGTTGTAATTTATGTCGTCCACTTCACGTCATCGACTCACTTGAATGGCACCGTGGTAACTTTTTTATAACCTCTGCATCGTCAGTGTCTCTCTTCTGTTAAGTGGAAATAAAAGCTCATCTTTGAGAATGAAGGCTTTTTAAATGAGGATGTCACTCAGTCAGCTCAGTAGCGATTGTTATGCAGGAAGCATGTATTTCTGTGCCATTAGATGTGAGTGAGTGTCAGGCAGGAAACGGCAGACAAAAGAGTCATCTGACGAGGTTCATCAGCATGGACACTGTTTCTGAGACTGGACTGGCTGTCTCTCGTTCCTTTGACCCTTTCTTTGTCCTTCTGACTTTCTGTATCTGTCTGTCTCACTGCTTTAATATCCAGCTGTGCTGATAGCTTTTATTTCTCTCATTTTAATTGCATAACATTGTGAGCAGATTTTACCTCCTGAATATTTCCCTTGTTAAGTATTGCTTTGATTTCTTTGAAATTCTGCATTGTACATGTTTGAAAAGTGTCCTTGAAAAGTACTGTATTACAAATTGGAGGATGGAGAACCCAGATATTGGATTTTTGAGGCTGAAAACCTGATATGGTTAAATTGACCGATATTAACCTAAAATAGGCCTAAGGTAACAAACATGTTATCTGTTAGATTTGGCTCTTGGCAAATTGTGACCAAGATATGTACTGAGTGGGACATTTTACAGTTGAAAAATAAACTTTAGTGCTCTCTGGTGGACAAACGATATAATGAAGGTAGTGTTTCTAATAAACATATCTTTGGCATTTGTGGTTCTGAACATCTTTTGTTGCTCTTTGGTCAACATAAGTGCTAATACCGATATATTGCTGATATTAACTTATCGGTCAGGCTCTAGTATTTTATTTATTTGGTCATTTGTTTGTTTAATTTGTATTCCTGAAACTATTTTTTTCTAATCATGAAATATTTCATGTTATGATGTACATTGAGAGGCACTAGGCAGTGTCCTTATTTGGCTGTAAAGATCTGTTATACCTGATGACATCTTCTGTGTTTTTTCACCTGTGTGTGTGTGTGTGTGTGTGTGTGTGTGTGTGTGTGTAGATGGAGCGTCAGATCGTGATGCAGAACCAGATGAGAGAGAGACAGATGGCGATGCAGATTGCCTGGTCCAGAGAGTTTCTCAAATACTCTGGCACTTTCTTTACAGTGGCTACACTGGGACTCACTGTAGGGTGAGTTTTGTATGAAACTGCTCCGGAGGTTAGCTCAGAGGTGTTTTGTTCAAGATAAGATTCACCCAGAGATGATCTGTTTTTAACACACACACACACACACACACACACACACACACACACACACACACACACAGTAATAACGCACAGTGAGAGAACAGCCTGTATGAGCTTGTAAAGTGTGATCCTCACTAAAATGAGTCTTCACAGCTTCAGTATTAAATGAATCACAGTCCAGTGGCCTTTACTGGTGCAGCTGCATGTATGATGTTTTTGTAAGTGTTAGACACAGTGGTCACATCAGGTTTAACTGTGTAGCCCTTTTAACAGTTACAGTCTATAGGTGGCGCTACAGCAACGTGACACATCTAAATGGCTGTAACTCAGTGGACATGAGTCTGATTCACTTTTCCACAATTTGTCGTTCTGTATTCCCATAATTTAGGTATTGCAAAAATTCCAAAAAGTCAACATAATGGTCTACTGTGTCACTGTGTGTAATTTAATGCAAATCACTGATTAAATTTTCTGTAATTAAATCTAATTGTGTAGCCTAAATGGAAGTATATGCTTTTACTTATCTTTTTATCACATATTGACTAAATTGTCTTCTTTTTGGCTTTGTACTTTTCTCTAGTGCCATTAAAAGAAAGAGACCATTCCTATTGGCTCCCATCTTTCCTCTCGGCTTCATATTTGCGTACCAGATTGACAGCGCCTATGGGACACTTAGTAATCGAATGAGAGGTAAGACTAAGTGGTCATCACCCCACATAAGCAATGTGTTAATTCTGGCCAGAGAAATTTAGCTTTGTCTGTTTGCTTCACGTGAACATTTCACAGTTTAAATTATGTTTTTGTAGTGAAACCACACTTTTAAATCCTAATTCTGAGCAATAGACTTGGGCTCATGTTTCAAAGACAGCAGCTTAAAACAAAATACTGCAAACCGCCTTGCAGTTTTTCCACAAAGACAACACTTAAAGCACCTTTTTCTCTTTTCAAGATTCATTGATAGCCACATTTGCTTCTAAATGTATGAGCTGTAACACTGATATCCACAATTATCAAGTTTATTAAACAAAAAGGCCTTTATTACAAAAGTTAAATGTTAGTGTAATTCCTCAGCACTGTTGCAAATGCATATAAAAGCAATAAAATGGTTGGTCAGACATTAGTATAGGTAATATTGATCTGTGTATTCCCAAAATATACCCACACGCTCCTGTCATGTTAAGTCGTTTTCACTGACCAGCTGTTTGATTTTCCAAACGTATTCACAGTAAGACATAGCAAGTTTTCTGTGAAATGAATCGATGTCTATACCTCACATGCTGACATCTTTTTTGGGGTATTAACAACATATACATATGTCCACATGTACTAAAACTAAACAAACTAAAACCAGCTGTAACACAAATATGTTAAACCTCATTTTGTTTCCCATTGTACCTTTAGGAGAGGCTGAGAGTATCATGACGTCTGAACATGACCGTCTCAACTTGCCTCATGGGACTCCAACTTTCGATAGCATAGAGAAGGCCCGCCGCGCTAAAAGCAGCCTCACCTCCTTCTTGGAGAAATGACTTGTTGGTTGTTTGAGACAGAATCATATTCGTCCAGTCGATGCATTCACTTGTTCTGCTTTTGCTTAGTTATGGAAAAAAATGTCAAATACCGATAGCCTTTTTGACGTTACTGAGTCCTTGATTTGCACTAATTATGTATAATGGACCTCAGGTCAAAGTAGTCTCAATATTAATGAATATAAAAATAACGATAACTATTGTTTTTGTGGTTATTGTTATTAGAGGTGCATCAGTAGCCAAACCCTTTCAGCACTGAACAACTGTTCTAAGTACGTTAAAAGCAGATTGCCTGATGCAGAAAACCAATCAAAATACTTAACTTATTTAGTAATACTGTAGTGTATCATGAAATCGTTCTGTAACATCGATATTTGCATCAATTACATTTAACCATTGGAACATAATTCACTCAGAGACTATAGCTGTGTCCCACATCCATACTACACACTAATGTTATACAATATAAACCACATATTAATCGTCATAGTATACTGTTTTAAAAATATCAACATACTTTACCATTTCATACTAACAGGAAATGATACAATATGTGTGATGTCGGATGTCAATCAAGCTGCGGCTTTGGAATGATAAGCCTCACAAAGAGACATCAAAATGTTTTTCTTTCGGTTTAATACTTATTTTTTGTTTATCCACAATTTTTTGGAGCCGTTTCACCTCCACCCACAATTTATTTTTTTTCCAGCTGTGCACAGCTTCATTTCCTATATAACGTGCATCAACAGCACACAAGTATCAAAAACACTACAAGTATTTAGTTTGCATGCTGTCTGGTTTGAGTTCACTTTATTTTGTCGCTTTTCCAGACTGAACTCACCGCAGAGTAAAAAAAACAGTATTATGGAATTGGGACACGGCGTATGTCTCAACAAGTTGTGTTATCCTTGTTAATTATGTTCTTAGTTAAAGCTGCGTGAAGTGATTTCTGACCACTAGAGGGCAGAATGACTCCTAAACACACTCACAGTAACATAACCCTTACAAAGTCTGAGCTTATCAAGGACATATGGCTAATGTTTTAGCAAACAGTTGCTTACTTGCGCATCAGGCAGACACAAAGCAACATGAACATCTCATTAGTGTATATTTTCTTGCCACCAGATGTGTACCAATGCAGTGTTCACATGTTTTTTATCTCTAGTTTGGTTCACAATAGACACATTAGTTATCTGATGTTTCCTGCCAGGCAGGTAACTGGTACACAAAGCTTCTTCTCTCGAATGGACCGGATAATGAAAGCAGCTAAAGAGTGATATCAACAATATTACTTAATGGATTTTTAATTGTAGAGATTCTCAACACGGCAGACATTTGTCCTGACAGCAGAAGATTGTTATTCCCCCAAACTGTTTTATCACTAAAACGTTTGGTCATTGTAACAGAAAAGAGACAAGTTTGTTTGCCAAGGTCGAATTTGAGTGCTAAGGACATTTATACCAAAGCTATAGTCGGCATTGGTGCACCTCTACCTTCTATTTTTATTATCACAGTAATATTCAGTGGATGTAAAATATTACAAGGTGCTGATATTTATGCATTATGTATTTTAGGACTGCAACTAACAATTATTTTCATTATTGATTAATCTGACGATTATTTTCAGAATAAATCGATTAATCGTTTAGTCTATAAAATGTCAAAAAAATGTGAGAAATGCTCATCACAATTTCCCAGAGCCCAAAGTGACGTCTTCAAATTGCTTCTTTTGTCCGACCAACAGTCCAAAACCCAGACTCTTCATTTTCTGTCATAAATGACAATTTTTTTTTCTTTTCGATTGATTAATTGACTAATCGTTGCAGCTCTAATGTATTTATCATAATTTTAAATCATGTTTGACATCATGGAAACTATATTTGTAAATCGAATAAAAAGCAATATCACAAAGACTTTATCTTCTCCAATTGTGTTTTGTGACAAAGTGCTACTGTGAATAATTTATATAAAACACCAAAACACCTTTATTTATTTTTTTTACCCAGACGGACACAGTGATAATAGAAGCCTTTAAATCTTCATTTCTTGCCAGTGAAGTGTACAAGTCGTCATACATGCCTTCATATAGTTTGTCTCAAAGTCATCACTTAAACTAGTGTATAAATAATGTGCACACTCCCATAATATTAGTCCAATAAAGAAATAACTCCAAGTACGTCATTGTCATCAATCTAAATGACGTCTGTGTGTGTGTTTATGCGTGTGAGTGAGAGAGTGGGAGTGGGAGGGAGGGAGAGGGTTGGGGTTGAACACATAAGATGACGAGTGAACTAGTGACTAGGACTATAGAGAGTACAAGAAGAGGAAACCAAAGTCTGCTCTGCAACACAAGACGGACAAACAGAAGCATCTTTTACATCTTTAGCATTCGGCTCAACAGGCTTCAACAGAATTATCCTAACAGAAAAAAAATAAATAAATAAACATCAACAAATAAACCAGCAGGATTTGAAACACTGATCAGGTCTGAGGTGGAACTCAGCTGACCCTCCAGTGCAGCGCAAAACCAGCCGGCTCGTTCCGTCAGTTTCAGGACAAGTGCAGAATGCTCTGGAGATTGACTCTTGCCGTGGCTGTGGTGTGTGTCGGTGGCATATGCACCAGTGTGAAGGCTGATATGATGAACAGACTGATCATGCCGAAGGACTACGGGGTGAAACTGTGCGGGAGAGAGTTCATCAGAGCAGTCATCTTCACCTGCGGCGGCTCCCGGTGGAAACGCTCCTCAGAGGGGGACTTAGGTGAGTTAACACTACTGCGCTGTCATTAATTGCTTAATTTGCGCACACTAATTAGACAAATGTATATCTAAAAATAACAGTACAAAACACATTAAGTATTAACTACTTTAGTGAAATCTGTTTTTAACCATATGTTGAAACGTCTTTAAATATATTGTGGTGAAGCCAAGGTGTAGTGTAAGGAATTGATTTCTCAGTGAGTGCTAAAGATGATTGAAGAGAAGAAGGGGAACTGTAATTGTTTTCTTTCCTTTGTAAATTTCTACAGAGCACATATTAGATGGTGAGTTGTTACACATCAGAGGGTTAGGCTGCCAAAGGGTTTTAATCAGGCGACAATTCCCCCCACGTTTTAGTCAGACAGCTGATTGACAGAGCCTCATATTTCAGCACTATGGTCAGCTCATGTTCATCGGTAACTGGACATAATATGAAAAACTTTTAGTGAGTAATTACTATCATTACTGTGTTGTTAGTCCTCCAAAGAACACCTTTTATTGACATATTCTGACCTGCCTCTTTGTTTTTAGTATCTTTGACAAATGATATACAGTTAAGCTTTATATTCAACTCCTGGTTGTTCTTGAGGTTATTATATATGTGTCCTTTTTCTTTCTCCAGATCCTTTCGGGTGGAGTTCCCTCAGTGACGTTACAGTCGAGGACAACCAGCACACCTGGCAACCTGGCGCAGAGCTCACAGATAACCACTCTCCTCTCCGTATTGCCCCCTCTTACTCCCTGACAGACCTCCTGGCTCTTTACGAGGCTGCAGGAGACATGCAGCAGCAGCAGTGGCTGAGTGACCCGGGTCTGCTGGAGAGGTCTCGGCCGTCCACGGTTTTAGGCGAGCGAGATGGGAACACAGCTGCAGCTGACTGGCCCATATCGAGCAAGAAGAAGAGGAACTTTTCTCTGGGTGTGGCAGGGAAGTGCTGTAGCCAGGGCTGTACCAAAAATGATATCGGACGCTTGTGCTGAGGCAGGGAGGAGGGGGAGGAGAGGGGGAGGAGAAGGGATGAGTGATGGCAGAAGGGTGTGACATGAAGATGGTGTGATGGGCGGTAATGGACAGTGTACAGTTGTAGAGAGATGTAGGAGACGGCTGTTTAACAGGCTATAGTCAGCAGTTAGCCCACTCATGTCTTATTGCACAGAATATAGAAAACAGATGACTGAATTACAAAGACTCATCACATCACTCCAACTTCATGTCTCTCTGCCTTAATACTTTCTTTATTCTCCTCACTTGTTTGATATTTTGTTTAAAAAAGATCATGTTCTGTATGTACTGTATGTCACCTTTCAGCATCGCTGAGAATAAATTTTAAATACTGTGTTAATATGAACTGTTGAGCAGCATCATATATTGTCTACGACACTTGTTTACATGCGTTGAAAGGATTTGGAGCAGTAAGCAGCGTCCATGTTGTCGCCTGCAGACTATCTGACTAAACTATGTTCATACTAGCACAGGCCAATATCACACATTAATGTCATTTAGGCTGCTGTGAACCTATTGCTGGCCTCTGTTCACAACATTACACCTTGCCTGAACATTTTCTGTCAACACCCCGAGGACGCTACTGCAAAAGAGGGTTGTTATTTTACTTTTAACCCTTTCTGATGCAGCTAAAACATACATTTCACCCTCTGCACAAAACCACACAATAGGTTGCTCTAAATGTAGAAATAATTTTACAGTGTTATGTACAAAACTTAAATCTTGGCAAGAAAAAACGTTTGAAAGACCTATAAGCTGTTTGAGTGAAACAATGTGAAGCCACATTTAGATGAAAAAAGTACAATTTTCATGTCCATAGTACTACAGTATGTTTTGTTTAATAAAAGTATATACACACCTGGAATATACTACAAATCCATCGTTCAATATTTACATCTATTACATCTTTACACATAAATGCATTAAAGGTTAAAGCTGCATGTTGCATGCATGCCATCAGATGACAAAAACAGGCTTAATGTCATTCACGCTGCAACAAACTGAAAAACTGAAATAAACAGAAGAAGCACCAGTTTAATTTGGTTAAATATCCCGTTTTTGGTTAAAAAATGATACATATTTCACAACATAATCATATTTGGTCTTGCACACGTCACTCTAATAGTTTTATGAGTACAAAATGTTGGGGAAAAAAAACATAACCCGCTAGGCAGCAACAGTTTCAGATCAGCCAGCTCATCAGTAATAAATACTGCCCAGATGTTAGGGCGTGGGCGCTCACAGACACACTAGTATTAAGTGAGAAAACGTTGCTCTCTACAGTGACTCATTCTTAGCGATGTGAGAGGGCATCTATGCTTTGACATTTTGTACATGCGTGTTTGTGTGGCCTGCCTTTTATGGCATAAAAGAACCTTGGAAAGTGTTTTTTTTTTATAGTTTGAAAGAAAGATGGTGTTCTACAAATTTCATTATACTCATGGACTACCCCCTCCTTTCAGGCATTTAACATTTGGTACATAAATAAAAATAAAACAAATCCACTGATACATTTGTGGTTGACAGTGTATCATAACACACATTATATATATATATATATATATATATATATTTAAATGGATGGGGAAATAATGACATGAACAAAAGTCAAATAAGTGTTAAATAAAACCATGGCTTGCAACAACAAGCTACTGCAGAAAATAAAAGCATCACCCATCATAACTTTTTCTCCACCTTTCAGCAACATAAACTATTCAGCTTTGCACATTAGGTATATACAGGCCGATAGTATAGCCTTATAACACTGAAAACTACATACTGAATTTATAAAATATATACAGATTAGCAATTACAAAGGCAATATCACAACTTCCAGTTTCCTTCAAAACACTAGAATGATACTGTCCATGATATGACACTAATAGATACCCATTCCCAGAAATTAATGAGCAGTAATTGCGTTCTCTTTCATTTATTTCATTATTTCCACATTCCATGAAATGATGTAAACAAATAACAGGCACTTTGACCTCTACTGTGTGGAAAGATGTGTAGTCATAGGAAACTGACACCTCCCAAAACAGGACTGTTTTTCTGAGCTGATGAAGCAACAGGAGAAGCACCCACAGAATCATTCTCGATGTGCAGTGAATATCTGTAAAAACACAAGTCCGATGTGAACGCAGAAATCTGACAGGAAAGCACTCTTAGAGACGTTCATAGTGGGTCCCCTTGTGACAGAAGTATGACATTTATGGTCCGTCTTAAAACTATCAAGCAAAAGTCTGTCTGGGTGTCAGCAGGAGAAACCCTGCTCAGTTCCAGTCCTTCTTAAAGGTTCAGCCACACATGAGCACTGCAGTGAGGTTCAGTTTAGGTGTGCAGTCAGAGGGATAACAGTCTGTTAAGAATCCCATGGCTTCTGGTTGAACAAAAGAACTTGTTGCTCATTTTGCAACAATAAAAGTACAAAATAATCAAAGGACTGAGCATTAACAAAACTGCAGATTGTTGGTGATTTTTGGTACCAATATTGACTTTAAGGCTTAAACATTCAACACAACTTACTTAAAGTAGAGAAAATCTTGGGAGTCTTAGAGAAGTGTATCTTTTCTCCAGTCCATGACTATCGTCATATTCAATTTGTAAAAAACAACACGTAGAAATAACACCAAGAAAATAATTTATCCCATACTGAAATGTTCTTATAGGCATCAGAAATAATCCTTTGTTTGGTGTCTGAGTCAGATGTAGTGTAATAATCAGAGCATTTGTATACTTCATGTGGCCATAGAAAAGAAAACCCAGACATCACAAAGACATTCATTGTTCTGTTAAGATCCGTGACGACTGACTCCCGGGAGTCAACACCTAAAGGTCAAAGGTTCAGGATCAATGCCGCTCATCCGTCCTTGCTTTCTCGTACAGTCTCCACGCTGTGAATTAATGTCTTGAAAGTAGGGCGCAGTCTCGGTTCACTGCTCCAGCACTCTGTCATTATCTTGTGAATCTGAAGGAAGCATCAGAATGAGAACATTAACACAGAAAAAAACAATAAAATAGGTACAATTATTGCATTCCACTTCAATAAGCTAGTTTCACAATCATGGAACCATATTATTTTTGCAATGACAGGGTTCCATATTCATTTTTTTCACTGGATAAGCCATTTAATGATATGACATGGTGCCCCATATTGTTTAGGGCTAATAATAGTATTTGCTCTTGATAAATCTTTAACTTGCCCATCTATTATTGCAACACAGAAAACTAGTGAGGTTATCACTTTAAACCTGGTAGACTCAGGTGAACCTTAGTTGGTACACTTGGTTTGTTTAACTTTACAAACAAGTAGTGAATTTGAATTGACCAAGATTCATTTTTATTAAAACAAAAACTGCAGTTTTGTTTTTAGTTTGTATAGAGTTACTGACCTCCTTTGGGCAATTATCAGGAGCAGGCAACCTATATCCCTGTTTCAGCAGGTCTATCAGATGGTAGACAATCATCTGGCCCTGCTTTTCATTTCCCATCTTGTCCATAAACACCTAGAACAGAAAAAAAGGTAGTTTTTGTTTGGCTTTAGTGAAAACGGCTTGGTAAAACTTCAAAATTACAACTGCTGTGTTTCCTGTTTTTGAGTGCTCAATCAACTGATTTCTTCAACGACACTACAAACTAATTATATTGGCCATTGTTGTTTAGCTCAATTAAGTTAGTCAGACAGTTGCCAAGAAATTAAGGGTCGAATAGGAAAATGGTTACATGACCAAAAAGTCAAATTGTCAAACTAAAAATCAAAAAGTAAGAAAAAGAAAGAAGTGCTGTACCGCTGGAGGGCTGCAGTTCTTGTCACTGTAAGTGAAGAGTTCGTAGAGGACAACACCGAAACTCCAAACATCTGACGCCACAGAGAACTTACTCTCTGTCAGCGACTCGGGAGCATACCTGGAAAATACCACAACACATTATATACAATACATAATGTACATATAAGTCATGATATATATATATATATATATATATATAAAATACGGTCAACAATAGTCCTGCATTATAAGCAGACAGATATAAAGGCGTGAAAGAAACCGTTGGCACACTTAGTCTGGATGTACCAAAACAAAATCATATTTTTCTCTCCGTGTTATCTGTAACACCTGTGTTTAAAGATCAGTCACAAAGGGTTACAATACTAACCACAACTGTAGAAAAGCTAGTCAAAAACATTCTCAAGGAGTCAATTCTTTATCTTCATAAAAGTCAACCCACAACAATGTGAAAATACCGCCAACAAACACATGCAGTGTGTCTTTCTCACCAAAAGATGGGGCTTTCCCCGGGCTCTCTGACAGTGTAGTACTCTTTGCCCTGCGGCAGCACCTTGGTCAGGCCAAAATCACCGATTTTCACCCTCATCTCGCTCTCCACCAGAATGTTTCGAGTGGCCAGGTCTCTGTGGATGTATCGCTTGATGGCAAGGTAGTCCATCCCCTGAAGTATGAATAAAACCACACAGGCAATTGTGATTTCCAACACAACCATCTGTCTTCCTGTCATGATACTAGTATGAATCCAATCTGACCCAGCAGTCCAGATCCACTGCACCACCTACTGTGCCACATTACCTTGCAAATCTGTGATGCATAGTGCAGCAGTTTCTTGGAATCAAAGTGGTCCTTGTGTTTGATGAGATAATCTCTCAAGCTGCCGTAGGGGAGATATTCCATGATCAGCCGTAGGTTCCTTCTTCCTGCAGAAACAAAGAATAAGCAATACTTAACTCATGAGAAAACGCGACGTGTGAGCAGAGGAGTGGAGGCCTCTGAGAAGATCTAGATTTATTTGTTTCATGGGCATGGTCACGGACGCCCTAGGCTAAAAATGTGGGAAACTGTAAAGACATTATTATGTTTAACAAAATCTGCCAGGGTGGTAATATCAAATCACGGAACAGTTGTAGGCTGAACAAGCCGGTCAGGAAAGTTTGCTCTGTCACTGGAATGAAAAAAAAAAACACTGAACCCCTCCTAGATCTCACTTAAGAATCAAGCTTAATCAGGAAAATAATTTGCTTTATCTAAATATGCCAAAAAAGAAAAGAGATACTTTTATGATAATATAGGAACATATATTTTATTATCTTTTGCACTTCATGTGATCTACTCTTGGTTTGGAATCACAATTACTGTCATATATTAATAATACATGTCAGTAGGTCAGGTGAGGAAGTCAAGATAAGTAATCACACCCTTTATTGTGATCCTCCTACCATTTCTTATTGCACATATAGATATCAAACAACGTGCTTTTACCTGCACTATAGCAGACTCCTTTGTATTTGACAATGTTTTCATGCTGGAGGGATTTGAGGATCTCGATTTCCCGCTCAAAGTCCCTGACGTGCTCGGCTGTGCTGTGCTGTAGTTTCTTCACGGCCACCACCTCCCCTGTGCTGTCCTGCAGGGGGTCGTACCTGCACATCTCCACGCTACCAAAGTTTCCCTGCAGCGAGGGGAGAACAGATTTAAGAGATATAGAAACAAGAGCTGTGATATTGAGCTTTTTTAATGTCGTGAAGTATCAGTCGGTGCATTCCCGTTAACTAGGATGGCGTCAGTGAGATGCCTAATCACAAGAACAAGAATTTGTTATGACTGGAAACAATATACATTATCTAGAGAAAACTGGCAAATAAGATTGATGACAGCGGAAACTGCTGATTAGTCATGTGGGTTGAATGTTTGCTACTGTATCATAATATATCTGAAAGATAAAGATCCATCACCCACTTGGCACATAAAGAAACTGACTAAAGCAAGAAAAAAACAGAGCATGGAAATCTGAGGACGTTTGAACAGATTTTGCCGTTTGATTTTGCTTTTCCAGTTAAAATTCTTTATAGAGCTTTAACAAATATTTGTATTAAAAATATCTTAAGAGAGGTAGCAAGAAGAAAGATCAAGCTAATACATTATTAAAAAACATGCATGCTTGAAGACATTAAATACTTTGAAGGAAATAAGAGTCAAACAAAAAGAAAATTCTTAATAAAAATATTGTATGTGTGTCTCACTTTGCCCAGCTGCTTGAGAAAGATGAGGTGCCTCTCCTCAAACTGGGCGGGCTCCTGGCTCTCTGAGGCCCACGGGAAGCCGAAGCCTCTTGTCCTGTTTGGCACCATATCGCTCTCCACCAGCAGCTCATAGTCTGCAACACAACAAGTCATTTCATACAAAATCTTGATAAAACCCTAGATGATGAGTGAGTGTGTGTGGGGCGTAGTATGTCCACGTGATCAATCAGATGTTAAGAGGTTGTCTGGACCTGTTATGGGTGACTCTGAAGGAAGGTTGCACTTTGTATTCATTCATTTCTTCCTACCTGGTGTGAAGAGGCTGTTGAGATCTCTGATAATTGCTCTGAAGGAGGGTCGGTGTGAGGGCTCGTAGTCCATACAGCTGTTGATCAGATTGGCCAGCTCTGTCCATTTAGGAGCCGGCAGCTGGTGCCTGTCCTCATAGAACAAGTTCTTCTGCAGAGAAAAAAACAAAAGTCAGAACCTGCATGTTGTCAAACTGAGTTGGGAAATGATAAAAGTAATGGGGACTGAAGATACAAAGTTGGCAGACATTTTTAAAATAATCAGTAGGATAGGTTTTAAATAGCCTCCTGTCCTTCTAACTTAAAAAAATGTGCATGAGCTAAAGGAATAATCCGACATTTTAGTAATACAGTTTATTTGCTTTGTTGCCAAGAGTTAGATGAGAATACTGATACCACTCTCATGTCTGTATAGTAAATATGAATCTACAGCCAGCAGCCGTTTAGCTTAGCTTAGCATAATGACTGGAAAAAAGGGGAAACAGCTAGCCTGGCTCTGTCCAAAAGTAACAAAACCCCCTCTACCAGAACCTCTAAAGCTCACTTATGAACATGTGATATCTCATTTGTTTAATTTGTAGTGACTTCCTAGAGTCAGTGAGGCCAGGCAACCAGCGGTAACTCAGGTTTAACTCTTAATTCAACATTTCCTAAAATGTCAAACTATTCCTTTAATACAGATCACTCTCAGTAAGTCAATACTCTCTATGCATCCTTTGTGTTTGGTGACCTTGGAGCAGTCCAGGGTGCTGAGTGGTTTGTCTCCACCACTGCAGATCTCCCAAAGGGTGGTCCCAAAGCCCCACTTGTCTGTGTCTAAACTCAGGTTTTGGGGGTTTTCAATGCACTCGGGGGGCACCCATGGGATACGCTCCACCAGAACTGATGGGACGGACATGAGGAGACATAAGCAGAGAGAGAAGGAGGTACGTGAATGGAACAGAAGGTAGAGACGGACAGAGAGAGCACACAGAGACCATCAACACTAAAGCAAAACCATGTTGGTGAGTCTTCTCACATCAGGAGAGTGCGTGCAGCCATCTCACCTTCTTTGGGCAGCACGGTGATGCTGATACCCGGGTCACTGAGTTTGATGAAGGGCAGGCTGCCCGTCATCCGATCCTCCTCTCTGATCAAAAGAACATTCTTGGCACAAACATTTCCGTGAATGAGGTTCTTATCCTCCTGTGTACAGATATGACAGGGACCACACATAAATAACCTTGTTGGAAGCAAATCACTAAAATGTGTTCCAGGACAAAACCTTCAACTAGTCTTATTTACATTTTGGTTGAAGGCATTTCTCTCAACCTTGAATTCCATTATGTGTAAATGTGTCTGCACTACACAAACTTTAAAATCAGTTTGGGGCAGACTGCACTATGTCGGTAGTCTTACCAGGTAGTGCATAGCCCAGGATAGCTGCTTGGCCACTTCTAGCTTCCAGGTGATGTTAACACAGCTTTTATTCTTTTTCAGGTAGGTGTCCAGTGAACCAAATTTACCGTACTCCTGCACCATCATGTCTGACAAGGAGACAAGAGGGAGATAATTTTATTAGTCACTACCGTCCATAAAAAATATCTTCCAAACAAAACTCTTTTCTATTAAAGCTCCCATTTAACCAGTTTGTGGTTTACTGTATTGCCTGTGGTTTGACACTTGGCAGCAGTTATAGCTATGAACAGAACACTTTCCACACACATGAATTTCTTCTATTATTTTGCCAAAGTTCAGTTTCATGTCCCACAGGAGAAATCTAGCTTTGGTCATAAAATCTGAACTGAACTATTAGGCTATTAATGCAACTAATGCCTGATTTATAGAAAGAATTGAACACCCTGACAATACATTGCTTTGGGTTAGTGCTTGCATCTTTTTTTTATTAAGTCTTTAATTTTATATTATTATTATATATTATTATAATTATAATCTTTGTTTTTCTTTCCTGCCTGCTCTTTTTCCTGCACTCAGAAATGTGAATGGTAGAGGTTTCCAGACACACTGCTCTGATGTGTGTGGGCAGTTTCAAGTAGAGTAAAGATTAAGACTGCAGTGGCCCATTAGTGACTTATTAATCCCAAGGGCTTACTCCAGTCAGAGTGGAAGGGTCAGGGCACAGCACAGAGCAGGTCAGCGGGTCATTCCCTCTCTGTTTGATTGTCATTGTAGGAAACTGATGTCAACAGAACTGTTTTTAGTGTGTACGCTTTCTCTTTCTCATTCAGGAGGACAACAGCCTCCTTGCCTTTCTCTGTGTTCTATGTAACACATTCTGTTTCGTCTTGGTCTCCCACACATAGATCTTAAACTGGTGAGGATAACCGCAATAGTTCCTTCCTTTGTGACCATCTCTGTCCCAGTAGTGTGCGTTTGTGTGTGTGTGTATGTGTGTGTGTGTGTTGTAGACTTACTCTCATCGCCACAAACACACACGCCATAGTTGAGGAGCAAGTGCTTGTGAGAGAGCTGGCTCATCATACTGGCTGCTTCAAAGAATGACTGTGGAGGGAGAAAACGAGAGCAGAGAGAAGAAGATTTGAGAATCTGAATTTGATCCTTTTATCTCGTCTCCTCTCAACTCAAGTCCTCAGAATTATAGAAAGAGTTTATTTAATCAGATCCACACTCACTCACTCACTCACTCACTCACTCACTCACTCAGTCAACAAGCCAACCTCTGAATAGTTGCGGTGAGCCTTGTCCAGGATCTTGATAACGACGTCTATCTGGTGTACCTCTCCGTAGTCTCCCAGCTCCTTCCTCACACCGCAGAAGATCTTGGTGAACGTTCCTTGGCCCAGACTCTCATTCTAAAACACAAGAGTTTTATTGTTATGTTGAAAACCTTCTTTCAGGGTTGGAAATTAGCACCAGTAAAATATGAAAGTGGCTGGTCAATTTCAGACACAAAATAATGATTTACCATTGAGTGGCTGGTGAATTTGAACATTTATCTGTCAGTGGCTGGTAGATGTTCACATTTTAAAAAGTTAATTTCCCACCCTGCCTTCTTTGGGAAAGAGGTGGAGTGCATTTTCTCCACTTTCTCTGAGTCAAAAGAGACAATTCCCTGACCAATACTCTCAACCCATTAAGTTACTGTAACCCTCCAAGTAGCATTACCAAGGAGCATATTGTTAGAAATAATCGTTTGGCAAAGAATGTGTCTTTTGTTTTTTTTTATTAAACTGTTTTCTTATTGTTGCCATATCAAAACTCAAAGGAGGGAGCCACTGAGGGGCGTTGACTGCTTGAGACTCAAAAAAACAAAACAGATTAAAGGTAAGGATTAAATAAATGCACAACAAAGCTGAACAGGAAGATTAAAAAAAAAAAACACTTGCTGAATCTGCTGAGGTGTGAATAAGAAGACAATATTGCAATACAGAAAAGCCCCGGAGCTCTCTGATTAGTGGAACAGCTTCTGTGGTTTTCCTGTGACAGACCTGTTGTACAAAACTTCTAGTGCTCAAACAACAGAGAATATGCTGAGACGGAAATGGACCAGTCACAGAGGTGAGAGAGTGGCTGACACACACAGTGCACATTTCCACAGGGACTGCTATTGACGCCGAGCTACAGCAGGTGGATCAATTGAGGAAGTCTTGTTGTTAACTGTAGCGACCTCACTGACCCCACAGGAGTCCTTCTTGTCCCTTCTGATCGAAAATTCTGGTACGCTCACTCATTTAGACAAGTTTACGATGGACTGTGGCCTGTTACCTTGTCTACAAAAGGCCTTTTGGCTTAACATTCAGTGTTATTTCACAATTACAATTATTTCACCCACTTCGCTACATCTGTTCAGGCAAGAAATCGCACACAAGGGGCCTTTTCGATACTGTTGTAAGCTTCTACAAATAAATATATGTACAAGAACTGATGCATCTAATCCTATACAGTAATACAACCTACTAAGACTGAAGTAATGGCCTAGTTAATGTATGAATGTTTGTGTGCCTTTTGCAGATGAGAGGAAAAGCTAAAGCGAGAAGTCAAAGAGGGTTATCTTACGATGACGAGGTCCTCTTTTCGGATCTTGTGGAAGACCATCTGGCTGATGTTGTGTTTGTGGAGCGAGGGAGACAGTGGAACCTCTGCCCCTTGATTGTTTCTACACACCAGCAGGTTGGATTTATCTGAGGAATGGTAAAGGTGGGCAGGGATCAGGATCCATCAAAACTCGCATTTGGACACTACGTCTGATTATCACTACAGTAGGGTTATTGCCTTTAAATGTGTGACACCTTCAAATGGCAAATTTGAGTAGAAATGCAATTAGATTGCTTAATTAAGAGGACTTAATCATGAGTATCGGCATGAATAAAAATATATGTGGTTTGTTTTTTTGAAACAAGAGTTTTGCCAACCTGGTGAAGTAATCATTGAATCATTAGTAGTCGTTAGCAACTCTATCAAATCCCCACAGAGATATAATGGTCATGTTGTGCTGTGGGGCAGTAAAAATCTTACTTTGTGCCCATGTAAAGGTGTAGTGCAACACTTAAGTTAAAAATGAGTGCATCAGTGATTAAACATTTCTCCCATGGCTTTACCTCGGCTGACGTGGTGGCTAGCTGTTTTTGTTTATGGGTGAAAATGTGATATGATGAAGATGGAGCTCTAAAACTGCACCTTAAGGAATTCAGCAAGCAGTGTGTTGAAGATTAAGAGCTCCCATGTGCTGAATGAATTTAGTGCTGAGTGCTGTGTCCCAGAGTTTGAAGCTACCAATTATAACTGCGTGGTCTATGCTGTCGGATGTTGCAACATCATGTAAATAAATCCAGGACGTCATTGAATATGCTAAAGGTCAGTGGTTACTTCAAATCCAACAGGAATTCCAAAAATGTTCCTGACTTAAAAACGAGGCATCTGACGTAAAACAGAAGCTTGAAAATGGGTAATGAGCTGCAGCAGGGATTTAAGAGGTTAAATGGCAACAAAATAACTAGATAACAGTGTCAAAGACCCCTGTAAGGAATTCTTAATTTCTTGAAAAATTAAGGCCAATTTCACTCAAAGTTTTGCAATTGATCCAGGTTAAAATATGAGTTCATCCACCTATCATAGAGAAGATGGCTGTTGCCTATTTTTGCAGCCTTATGGAAAACTGTTCTATTTTATTTCTAAAAATTAGTAGAGTAATATGTCCAACAAAGTGGAAAGGTCTCATCTGTGCTGGGAAATATTTTAAGTGAGTGGGATGTCTGCATTTTACTGTATATATGTTCTTTTACCTGCGTTAATATGCGTGTGGGTATACATGCTCTTGTCAGTGTATGTGTGTGTGCGAACACTGACCTTTGAGGGTGGGTGGGCAGCACCTGGTCAGCTGGAATGTGTATCCATCAGTGCGGAGCGCCTCCTTTTGGTAGCAGTGCAGAAGCTCCCTGAGTGAGCCGAAGCTCCTCTTAGCACCACTCAGAATGTACTCTCCTGCCTCCGTCTTCATGATCTGACAGTGCTTATAGTCCACCATAGTCTCATCCTGAAAATCACAAGACAAATGATTACAGTTAAGTTGTGCTGAATATGAAGAGTCAGTGTCAGTCAGAACACATAAGACCACATCAGAGAATCAAACCTTATGGCTCCCTCCAGTGGTTGGAAATATGGTTAATATTTAAGAGGTTCTGGTGTGCACACCTTTATGACTCCCTGAGTTTTAGCAAACCAGTGAACAAACACAGTGTACTTTCAGAAACAGCCACTCACTTAAATGTAGTCATGCAGCTGTGATTACTTCATCTTCCTACTTACTCGAACAACAACTGTTATACCAAAGCACTACACTGTATTTACATTATAGTCTAAAGGCCCTGGTTGTTGTGGCGTGTTGTATGAGCCAATGGAAGAGATAATCTGGTAGGTAGTCTGCTGTGATGGTTGAAGAAGCAGGTTAGTAATGTCTATCACTTAGCAAAGGCTGTGTTGACTGAGCCTGTCTATACGTTAAATCACATGTGAGAAATACAGAACTTCACACTGACAGCTTACCCCCACCACAAAGGACATGAAGTATTTGTCGTACTCCCTGGGGCTGCAGCGAAGGATGTACAGGCCTTGGTGGTTACCAGAGCGACGCAGCTTACCAATCGTAAACTCCATCCTGTGATCAAAAAGACAGAATGTGTCTTTGTGTGCGTGTGAATATTTCTGTGGTTGTGGGTGCACGGGTTCACGTTTGACGTGCTATATCTGTGTATATGTGTGAAACTCACGACACAGGGCCGTGGCAGTAGCTCTGAATGCACTCCAGAAGTCTTGGCGGAGCCACCTCTTTACACAGGTAATGATGGGCATCTGCAACCAGTCTGTAATAGCCATCAACCAGTGACACGAATGACAGAGCCTCTGAAAGCGAATGAAACTCCAGTTCCTTTGTTGTCAGAAAGAGATACAGAGTAAAGAGAGGGGATGCAGAAGAGAACAAAAATAAATCATTCAGTACCTATTTTTAACTTTAAATCAATGTAAACAATAAGCCTTCAAACCATATATTTATGCATTTAAGTGCAACAAATGAGTTGTCTTTCAAACAAATGAAGAACAAGATACTGCTGTTTCTTAAATCCGGCTGCTGTAACAAGCCGCTTGAGCAACAAGTGTGTATCATTTAAACACATTCCTATTATCAGCAAAGCAGATTAGAGGTTTAATGTCCCCAAGGGGCAATTTGGTTTACAGACAGTAGTGAAAATTAGATTAGATTGGAATAAAGCAAAGTAAACAAATAATTAATTTTGTGGAGCAGAGCTTGAAGAAGAGTTGAAGTGTGTACTTTACCAGGATCTGGTTGTCCTGTCTGGTGAGGGTAACTATGCGACTCTCCACAGAGCCTTCCTTATTGGCCTGTTTGATGCTGATGTCAATCACCTCTGGGAAGTCACAGTATGTCTGTAGCTCCTGGAGACACGAAAAGAGTACAAAATAGTGGTTTACATTTGTATTCGATGAAGAAGCATGCACACACATGCATTCTCGTTGTTATTGGCAATTTTAACCAACTCCTAGAGCTCCATCTATTGGTAAAAAACATCCACTGTGGCAGACTGGTAATATACAAATGCATCACCATGGCAACATGAACCCATCTCCTGGTCCTCACCTCCTCTGCTCCCTCCTCCTCTTTCCCTTTTGACCACTGGATGCCCTTGTTGGCCATGACGACAATGGTAACCTCGCGTGCAGAGAGGTCGGTGACTTGGAAGCGCTCAGAGTAGAGGGAGGGCAGCAGCATCTCCAGGCTCATCAGGTATTTGAGCTTGAGGTTACACACTGACGCCTTGCATTCACTGAACTGCTGGATGAATCTCCTGAAGCGATAGCGGATCCTCTTCCGAGTCAAGATGTTATATTCCCGGATGCGGCTTTGCATGCATATCGGCAGGAAGGATTTGTAGCTAAAAGCAGGGAGGGGATCAGGAAAGGGTGGTTGGGTGAAGATGGAGAATAACAAAAAGAGGAGGGAATGAAGAATAAATAACAGGAAAGATAAAGAGAGAAGGGTGGGGCAAGTGAAAAGGAATCAAGATTAAAAGAGCAAACACTACGTAGGCTTTGTGCCAGTTCAGCCAGTGTACATGCTGTGTCCACCTCAGGAGAATCAGTCAATAATCATCAGGCAATGTAAAACAAAAATAAATAATATTAATGATGGATTAGTTATGAAAGAGAAATTATAGGAGAATTAACATTTCAAGTATGGACATGGTGCATAAGTATTGTAAAGATCAGATAGTGTAGACACCTTTGTAACTGAAACATTTTCTCACACACAGAGATAATTCATTCAGCTGTATGAACACACATAATGAAACTATCTTGATGCTGTGGAGCCTGTCACACTGCTCTCAAATCATTATCGATTAGCTGTACCACATGCACACCAGCATAACAGTGAGCATTTCACATGATTCAGGTAAGAAGAATGTGCAGCATGTGCATGAGACTGAGAGTCTGCGTGTGCTATCCTACCTGGTATCATTGCAGACGTCCACAGGCGACTGACCGCTCTCTTTGGCGAGCCTCATCATGTCCAGCACCGCCATGCCCAGACACTCCTCCTGGGCCTCATGGCTCACTGGAATTTGAACCCAGCCATTCAGAAAGTCGCTACGCCACTGGAGGAGGCAAAAACACAAGGTGCAAAACAAAAAAAGTCAAATTGAATGCATGATATCAGATCTGTGAAGGAAAGGGTTGGATGAAGGAGGAGCGCAACTGGCTAAATTCACATCTGAACATGGCTCTAAATACAGTATGAGAATAAACATTAATCAAAATGTGAGTCAATAAATAGAAATAAGAATAAAATAATTTTTTGGTTGTCAGATTGAGGTAATCCACCTTTTCAAATTCAGTAAATCTTTCATCTATAGATCTATAAAGAAAATTAACAATAATCAGACAGATTATAAGCTCTTTGTGGCACATGAAAATGTATGCTACAATAAAAAAGTGTATTTTAAAAGGGGGAAACTCCTTTTATTCAATATTTCATCAACTCTTCACTGGTTAAGTTGTTGGGAGTGTACAAGTCAAACTCTACAACAGCAGGTAAACGTTCAGCTACTGGTGTCAATGCGACCGTGGAGATAAAAAACAAAGCTCAACAGAGCCGCATGTGTCAAGTTCACACAAACATGTGAGGGAGAGAAAAAAAATACCCTTGTTACCCATATGTGTTTCTTAAACACTACCCTACTACCCCACATCCTGGTTTCTCAACTTAAAAGAATGGCTGACAGACAGACTGGCGGTCAGTCAGAGAGAGAGGGAAACAAGCTTTCTGTCTCCCTCCACCCAACACTTCTGCTTATCATTATGTTAAAAAATGCAAAACAGGACAGAGGAAAAGTGGGAGGTGAAGGAGAGGTCATTAGTCTTGAAGACATTGTCCTCTGGTTTGCATCCAGTTTAAGGAAAAACCTGTAAATGACCAAGGGACTAAAATGGCAACATACAAAGCACCCCATACAGAAGAAAATAACAGACTTAATGATAATAGGAGTCATAAAGACTAACCTGAAAAAATTGGTATGCCATGACACCATCATCCATCACAGGGCTCTCCATCCCCTTGGACATCCCATAGCGATGGGCATACAATGAACTGCCGCCGTTATACCAGCCAGGAAAATAGTATCTGGACAGAAAAGGAGACCAGAGCAAGATTAAGACAACACGTTAAGGAAAAGAAAAAAAACATAAGATACTAAAAACAAATTCTACCTGATTCTGAAGTGCAGGCTCTCACTGGCTGGCTGGTGCAGTTTAAAGATGTGATTAGGAGGGAACCATACCCGGTCACTTTCCCTCATCAGGCCAAACAAGCTGCAGTACAATGGAGCAATCCCTGGAAAGAGAGAGCAAACAACATGTCAGATCCACTAAAAGTCACTAACACTCACTGTACTGCTAATGCTTCTACAATAACTGTTGCAAAGATCAGGGAGCCCCTCAGGATATGTTTTTCCATTTACAGCAGGTAGCATCATACCTATAATTAAAATGAAGGAAGCCAACTGACCAAACCCATAAGAGACTAGCTGCCACTAAGGAACAACAACTGGCCAATATTTAGACAATAACAAAGTCATGCATGTATTGTAAGTTTACACACACACACACAGCTTGTGTTGTGGTAGCACTGTTGACAGCAAGCGACTGTGCTTTGACAATGACACATGATGGCCACCAACTAACTTTTCCCAGTAGTGGAGTCAGTTGTGTTGACACAATGAAAATAACAATTCAGCTCAAAGAGTGCCCAAAAACAACACGAGTGTCAACATGACTAACTGTTTTGTTTGTTTGCCAGGAGTTTTGTTTAAAATGTTTTAATGACTTTTTTTTAATGATGAAAGAATGGTGATGATGCACAGTATGGGTGACTTTTACCGCTTCATCTGACGATAATAGCCCACTTTGGGAAAATGTAACTACGTATCAGTCCCACATGTCTGTGTCCACAACTCCCCATTCTGTCTTCAAAACACCAGCAGCAACAAAAGAGAGGTGCTTTATCAGTCGGGCCAAGTGCAGTCATTAGAAGACAGAAAATGTCATCACACAGTAGGAAGCACTCACAAGAGTGAAGCAATAGTTTGAGGATGTTTAAGAGGAAGTATGCTCAACCACAAAAGGGGAAGTGAAGTCAAAGTAGTAAGCATATATGCAAGTCCTACCTTGTATTTTTTTCCATTTATCAAATAATAAAGCATGCAATGCACTGCAGAGTAAATGTATTTTCACACCTTAGGAGCTAGAATTTATTGCATTATATGTTATACAGCGTAACAATATACTTCATACCATTTTATTCAGAGGTTGGACAAAATAATAGAGCACCTAACAATATGTTAATATCAATGACTGATTTAATGGTTTGGCCATCTTTGCCCTCTTTTTCTTACTGTGCTGAAAACTTACTGTGTGAGGACAAAGAAAAGGTAGAAAGTTATTGTAGAAAAGTCTAATCATATCCAGTCTGAGTGCTGGGGAGGTTAATATGTTTCACTTCATTCTGGTGGCAATGTGACATTGCTAACTTATATCCTAATACAAAACCACATAAAAATTGAAGTGTAAAGGTTAACCAGATGGAGAAAGCACATAGAAATCCCTCACATGATTGTTATTTTACAGCAGTTAAACCATGAAAGGGAGAATGGATGACAGATGGAGGGAAGGTAGAAGTAAAGTCTGAAAAACAGACAAACAAGAGAACAAAAGAAAATTGAAAAAAGAAAAGCAAGGGGATACAGAAAAAGCAGAAGATAAAAAGAAGAGAGAGAGAGAGGTTGTTTCTTATCGGCTCAAGGGGGAATGGGGCAAGAGTGTGGCAGAGAGAGATAGAGCTAAGGCGGAGAGGAAAACAGACACAACAGTCGACAACTTCCTGATTTGAGTTTGCTAGAAAGAGAAGGCGGAAAGCCGGGCTGAACACTGTAGTTCTGTTTCCAAATTCTTGTAAAGAAATAAAGTTGGATAATTTTGGCCTTAGAAAGACACTAATGTACAAAATATAAGAAAGTGCACACACAATCGTGTGTGAATGCTGAACACACAAACAGGATTTTTCCTGCATAAAAAGTGATGGAATGGGTTAAATGTCCATAATCAGTTACTTCGAACATATTTAGTCTTTCAGAATGACATACTTTTCAGAGGGGACCAGGGGAAAAGTGCCTTCTTGGCTGATGGCACTGATTCATTGGGAGGATTTGCATCTTCACAGGAATTAAAAACCTGACGTTAGAACTGAAGAAGCCATGAAAATAAACACTAAATGCTCTTAAACTTCAGTCAACCAATCCATTTGATTCTTTACTTTCTTAATACCTGGATGACTGAGATTAATCCAAGCCAAGCGGATCATGGTCACTACATGGCTACTGGCTGTTGGCTCAAAGAATTTTCCAACTGTATTGAAGAGAACGGAAAAAAACCCAGCTTTTCTATAGATATACAGATGGGAGATAAATTAAAGAAAAACACAGCATAAAATATCCTGATAAGGTTTTGGGCCACGACAAGCTGCCAACAGCTACAATGCTCCTTGGCATAGATTCTCAGAGTCACTAGAGGCAAGAACAACATTCGTCCAGAAGATATTCCCTCATTTGGTGTGGAGAGGGATGTACATATTCAAGCTTTTCCCATGTGTGTCTTGGTCATGGGAAATATTCCTTGGGCGTGCGTTTGCTTGATTGACAGATATTTCAGCCTATCACAGTTGGTGATAGGCTGAAATATGAGGCAGGCCAACTGCTCATCCTGACAGTTTTGATAAAGGTATGGTCAGATTACACCTCTGTCCAACAAATATTTGCTCAGTTTTTTATTAACTTTGATTGAAGCCCGTATGACAGATGAATTCAAGCATGCGTTTCCTGTTTTGGCACAATCTCCAGTCGGCTCCGGCGGATTCACAGTTCACCTTTGTTCAACTTTTACCGAGCTGATGTGTTATTATTCTAGCTTGTTTCTTCACCATTTTTAGTACATTATCAATTCATCACACTACACACAATATTTATTCATTACCCACATCAGAAATGTGACATCATGTCCTTTTCGGGGGCCAAGTGCAGGGAAATTTTGTTAAATGGAAACGTAATGTGTCCGTACCTTCGGTCCAGTCTACGATCTACACAGACAAATGCATTGATGCAAGTAGCAACATTTCTTTTATAAGCAGTTGAACACATAAGACTTTCTGTTCATACTTCTACATGTATTTATGATTCAATTTGATACTTTACAATAGTGTCACTGCACGTTCAACACAGCAAAAATGCCTAGGACTATGCCTTTCAGTTCCAGTGTCTGTGTATAATGAAAAATAATTGTATAGAAGCAGAATATTTGACACCTTTTAATAAAAACTATTTTTATTTAGCCTGACCCATTTAGAGTTAGAGTGGTTTCTCAGTGACGTGTACAACACAAACTAAAAAACCTTCACAATGACCAGATCACACATCTGGTTATTTGTGATAAAAACAGACATCATCTAACCAGTGGACTTTCACACAACTATATTTTTATTGCCCCCCCTTTTCTAATATATCTGATGCATGTTTCATTTTTTAGCATCACGTAAAGCCCATATAAATCTGATGTTAGAAAACTGCTCAATAAATAAACTTCATATGAATAAACTAAACGATATTCTGTGTGTGTGGGCAGACATCAGCACTGAAATCCTCTTGTGACTCACCACATGCTTTTGCTGCACTGATGCACAGTTCCTCTGCTACGTACTCCCCAGGTGGAAACATGAGCGCACTTTCTGAACAGTTGGCCCCACCCCCTCCTCCATCCTTCCCCACGTAGTATAGGTGGACGGTGAGGCAGGTGGCCTCCACGTCCTTCTTGGGGTCAAGTCCAATGGCTGGGTTGAGGTCAGGGAGGAGGCCATTGTGATGTGCTGTGGGACCGGAGGTGGGTGGGTCCATGTCTGTCAGCAGAATACAGGCCATGTGCTGCTTAAAACAAACATCCACCTGTCAGGAGACAAAGGAATAAAACACAGGTAAGGATGAGAGTGGAAAAGTTTAGAATATACTGTAGTTCTGGGACATCATTTCATCAGAGGAAGGTTCTGAGTGGAGCTAGCAGTGTGTTTCTGACTGACCTGACAAATGAGCTTCTGAGATTTGACTGTGTTTACACATTAACAGGACAAAGAGTCTACAACCATGCTAGCCGCTCTGCAAAGCTGCACTTAGGCACAGCGATGCTTTGAGCTAAATGCTAACATGCTCACAATGACAAAGTTAACATGCTGCTGTTCAGTAGATATGATGTTTACCATGTTCAACATCCAGGTATTGTGTTTTAGCATGCTAACATTTGGTCTGAACCAAAATTTAGGGCAATCTATCTATGATATCCATCACATCTATGATAGATTTGTCAAAAATGTGTCTTTGCTTTTCACGTTTGAGATGGCAGAAAGATTTTCAAGTAGCTGAAATATCTTGATATGTCACACTTGCTACATTTACTTTAATCCACTAATGATCAGAATAAGATTAAAAGGCCTAATTTAAACACCTCAATCACAGTAAAATGGCAAATTAAAGGATGAAATTTTGTCTCTTGATCATAATATCTTCATCTGTCATTTTTATGTATCTTCCCCACAAGGAAAGAGTCAAAGAGGTCTTCCAAAGAATACATGGAGGGTGGAAGTAGTAGCTGAAATGAAAATGATAGGCCACGGCAGGAATACACTGGAGAGACCTTGAAATGAGTTACAGTAGATGGGGGGAAGCCATCAATTGCCTATATGCTCCAAAGGGGGGGTAAGGGCGTAAGTAAGTAGTAAAGTTTAATCATTAATGTTTGTAGTCAGCATTGTAGTGTGTATCTATTGTTTTCAGAGGTCTCAATAAAAACAGATTATGTAGAATAAAGTACTTTATATGTGGAGAATTTGCACTTAACCCTAAAATTAGCTGCATCTATCAGCAAGAGTCACAATTGCATCATGACACTGGTACATTTTTGGAGACCAAAGCCATTCGGAGAATTCAGTGGCTGAATCAGACGCCTGAGATGCTATTGTATCCCTCTCTATAACCATAAACTGTTAGCTGACACAAGATGAGCATTATATATCATCAATTATGTTTATGGCTGCTTATCAGAAAACACAATTACTTATCACAAGACTGTAGTGCAGTAGGCACTGCACTCTCAGCAGTTCCAGTCTCCAAATTATGTGTGTGGAAAATGCACTTTTTGCACATGGAACAACATCTGGTAGTTTCTCTATTCCAAGGTCTAATATTTTAAAATGAAATGAAAATGTGTTGTGTGTTTAAGCAGACTGATGTTTTTAATGCACAATGCCACGCTGGTCTGTCAGTCCACCACTTTGGCCCAGGCTGAAATATCTCAAAACAACATGGATTGCCATGCAATTTGGTATAGGTATCCCATGGTGCCTAGAGGAGGAATCCTGCTCACTTTGATGAGTATTTGACTTAAATACTAACAGTATTTTCAATGTGGTTTGACTATGCTGATCATTTTTATGAATTTGTTATTCTAATATTTGTATCCTTATATAGAGCACAAGATTGCTCCCCTTTTATCACAGTTTAAAGTTTATTTTGTTTTGAGTGTTTCTGTGATCCAGTGCATTGTGAAGAGGGAACACACAGTAAATGAAAACAGAATGTGGGTATAGAACCATTTCTGTTTTCTGATATGAGGATCAGCCCTTTTGCCTGTCTGCTTTTGATTAGCGACTTGCTGGCGAGGCATTACAGTGCTAGAAGCAGATATACAACATCATTTCCAATATTTCATTACATATTTCTGCCTTACATACAGTCAGACGTGTCATTTTTCCAATCTGAAACAAGCTGTGTGTGTTTTAGGGCTGAGATGGCTCATAGATATTGAAGAAAAAATAATAATATACTGTTGCTGTAATGTGTTAAGTCTATTTTTTTGAGGTGGACATTGAGTAATCATACATAATTCGTACATTTCATAACTTCCTTGTAAGGTCTGCACAAACCTTACTGGGTGAACAAAGTAAACAACAATACTGTAGACAATACTAGACCAAATGCTCCTTAAAAACAACAACAAAAAGACATGCTACTTACACATCCAACTGAAATCATTGCTGCACGTTTAGATCCTTTAGGCTTACATAGACCTAGTTAATGGGATATGCCCTGTAAAGTTAATGGGTTGAAGGATCATTCCAACTGGGTCCATAAGAGGCTCGGGATTAAACAGATTATTCCAATAGCGTACCATAGGGTAAGTGCATTTCTCATGGGGTGGAATTTGTGCCATTTCTGCAACAACTGAACATTAACTGTATTTTTCTGAATTCAACTATAGACCTCCAGTACTTTCTGTATCCATTCTTACTCGTGGATTTAGCATCACAGTGGCTGGAGTCCAATGTCAACACCCAGTTACAGTTTCTATTTAAATTACATCATGGAGTGTAATAGTTTAACACTTTCTTTGTTGACAGAGTCTAAGAATGGATTATTATAAGATTAACAGAGTTACAAACGTTAGCAAGCAAATTCTATGTGAATTTTAACTGTAGCAGTCGTTCAGTGTTTGAGTATCTAATTCTATGTAGGACACAGCACAGAAGGTGCTGCAAAGTCATAAAATAAGTTTTTCATAAGCAAATAATTATGCAAAATAGCCTACTGTTTTGGTTTACACGCCCTCAGCAGCCTAAGGCAGAACATTACTGATGCTACATAGTTGGACACTTTTGATATGTGAAAGAGGAAGGTTAGCACGTTTAAGAACACAGGAAAACACTGCTGTCTAACGTTTTGTCAGTGTGTTTACACACCCAAAATGTTTATCATATAGCAGACAGGCAGAGAGTTAGACCAGTTCCTTGCTGTGTCTTATCAGGGCCTTGGTGCTAGTTGAGGTCAGAGTTATCAGCTCGGACACATTGTGCCCTTAATGGCTGCTCTGCTCCAGGGCTGGCCGCCGATCCCACCTCTTTAAATCGGCCTATGGACATGTTGCACTTACCAACCAACTGCTGGGCTTCCTTTAAAGTTTGGATCAAGTTCCATGTCGGGCAACTAAAATCGTAAGCAACAGTCCCTAAATCATTTTGGAAAAACTGGAATCTACCATTACCGGCTATGTTGTACAGTATCATGTTATGGAAGTACGATGGCCTGCAAAATCAGTTTGAGACTACATTGTTCGCTGCGATTTAGGTGCCACCCAGCTGTACTTCAAATGACATATTTTTCTAATAGGCCTTTTCCACAGGAGAAATTTGGACATATCACAGCAGGAAAAGCACAGGTGTAAATAATAAAATTAATTATGGCTTCATAATAGAACATTGTTAATGTTATCTGTGCTTTTTCTACTTTAAGTAAAAATATCTGCTTTGAAAAAGGCCTGTCGAAACAATCATTTGGACTAACTAGCCTTTAATAAATGATATTACAGTTACACTCAGCAGTATAAACATTCTACTAAATATCTATATAAATATATATGTCAAAATAGTCTTTCTATTCTCCAGTGAGGTAACTGAGCATAAGTCAGTATTGCATGAAATCAGGTTCTGGCTAAATGGTTGTAAAGCACTGCCAAATATTAATAAATGCCAAAGAAACCCCACACACCATAGTGAGGCAACAGGGTGGTCTACACACTGTCCGTGCATCAGCTGAGTCGAGCCACAGCTGCTCTGTGCTGTAGCACGTTTAAACAGGCACAGCACATCACCCATTTATCACTTTACTTTGTCTGAAGCAGTATGACACTGTAAGGATGTCCAAACAATGAAGGACACAAAACAAAATCACATTATGATTTAGCTTCCGATGGCCTTAGTCGGACCACAAAGTATGGCCAAATCAACAATGTAGCCATTTCAAACAGGAATTAAAATGCTTTATTACCAAATCCCACTGAGACCTGTGGGAGGAACTTGACACATTTGTGCTCCCTTGCACAACCCTGATCAAATGTACATCGGAAGGGAGGAATGGAAATAACTCAAATCCAGATATCCCATACACAAAAAAGCCCAAAAATATTTATGGAGTCTTAATAAAAATACCTTAATCATTTTGACATCTGGCTGTAACGATTAGTCAAGTGACAGGAAATTAATTGGCAACAATTTTGAGTTATTGTTTTAATGATTTTGAGTAAAAGTTCAGCTTTCAGCCTCTAAACATTTCCTGGTTTTCTCAAGTCGTCTATGATAGTAAACTGAATACCTTTGGGTTATAGACTGTTGGTCAGACAAAACAAGCTGTGTAAGGCCACCACAAGACCTATGAAAACTCTGAAGGAGCTACATTTTTCCAAGGCTGAGATGGGAGACACAGTGCAATCAACAGCTGTCTCCTGGGTGCTTCACCCGTCACAGCTTTATGACGGAGTGAAAGAAGGTTCAATGGTCTGATGAAACCGGCATTAGGCTTTTTACCATGATACTAAACAGTATGTTTGTTTGGTGTTAGTCAAACCTGACACATCAGCAGAAACACATCATCCATAACATGAAGCCTGGTGCTGGAGCCTGGCAAAATCTGCTCATGGTCCTTGTGCCAATTGACAGAACTTGAGCAGTTTTGCAAAGAGAAATGGGGTAAAATTCCAGTGTCCAGATGTGCAAAGCTTGATGCAGACAAATCCACACACACTCAAAGCTATAACTGCTGCCAAAGGTTCCTCCAGTGACTGACAGAAACTTGTGATCACTTATTCAGTAATTTGGCTTTGTCTCATTTGGCTTCACAAAGGCCTCAACAGGTCTTGACCCAGGCCGAGCTCTCTAGAAAACAAGGGGAAAACCACTCAAAAAAACACTTGGATTCGGAGGACCATATGTGAAATTTGATCTCACAGCAACACAAATGTGCAGGCTACACTTTCGGCACAACAAAAAATCCCGGAAAATGCTGAAAAGCTGCTGGCCATCACTGATGCAGTCTACAGCACCTGTTGTTGCAGGATTTGTTTGTTTGTGGCACCTTCAGTCATACAATACTTGATACTCCTGAGTCATTGATGATGGACTGAAAGGAGGTTTCAGATGGCAGGTGCTGTTGTTTGCATTGTGTAACACCAGCAGTCATAGCCTGGAAAGGTTTTCATGTTATTCATCTTGCTCTTAAATCTAGTACTAAAAACTTGTTTTTCAACCCAACAATGATTTTAGTCTTTGTCATAAGTCATGTTCTGACAAGTAACCACACACCCATCTATTGAAGTAATCTGTGCTGTTTTCTGTATCTCTTAAAAGGTTAGTAGTGAAAATCCCCTTTGGTCTTTTGCCAAGACGCCTCTGATTTTCTTTTCAAAAGCCTCCCTTAATATATTTTCTGACATAAAAAAGGCAATTAATTAAAAGAGGACAATGGTAGGCTGGAAAAGTGAAACAAAATCATTGGTTTGACTGTGGGATGTAATCTTTAGTCACTGAGCAAACAATAAAATAAGAGAGTTGTGTCTAAAGTTCATATTGTCATTGGTGTTAGTTACTGCTCACCCACTTCCCATATATACTGATGCAACATTGCAGTTTTTGTTTACACTTCCCCAAAGGGTCTACAAAGCATAGCCAGGCAGTGCATTTACCTTCTGTGATGATGATTTGTGACACAATCGTCTTGTAAATTACACTTTCTTTTGGTGTTAGTTCCTATGGCAGGGTACCCAGTGGCCACGTATGACTTACTACTGCACTCTGTATGTTGATGTATTCTGTCTCTGCTCTGTATTCTTCAGCCTCTCCATGAAAGGTGGTTTCATGAAGAGAGCACATGTCATATGCTTTCTTTTCCCACATGAACAAAATGAAGTGTGAGTAAAAGGCATTACAGGCAGCTTCTTCAGAGAGACTTCTCATAAAGGGACCCACAGTTTAAGTGACCTTCAGTAGCTGAAGGAAGAATGAAATAAAAATTATATTTGAGGCTGTTTGAGCACAAATATGCTGCCGGCACACAATTTAGCATTGTACCGACCTCTATCACACCATTCTGTCATCCCTTCACATTTAAAAAAAATTCCTTTTTCACATTGCGTCATCAACAAAATGTACAGAACAGACCACAGATTAATGTAATGAAAGTGAGATGGAGAACACACAGGCGTTTCCTTTCCCTGCTGCAGAGTATGTGTGCGCTTGTGTGAATGTTGTGTTAAAAAGCTATATTAAAAACAACAGCACGATGGAAAAGATTTTTGTAAAAGGGATGTTTTTCTAAAATACATCCAAAAGGCACGAATGACTGCAAAAAGCAATGCAGATGGTGGTCAACACTGTAAACAGTAAGCTACTGACCATGAAATGTGTTGGCAAGAATTTTCAGTCACCCATAATAAAGTCACCTAGGCATGCTTCAAAAAATAAATAAATCAAGGCTCCAGGAAACACGGGGAAATCTCACATTCTATCTTACCTTAAATCCAAAATCCCACCACAGTGTGGGATGTTTTCAGTCCAGACCTAGCTGCAAGTCACTCTATGATCCCGCACTCCTCAGACTATACTGAACATTATTTTGGCAAAAATGTTACGTGGAAAAACAAGTAGCTGCAGTTTTGATGTTGTAATTTGTTCCATTTTAAACCGGACAGCTCATTTTTCTCCATTACAGCAGGCGGCAGTGCAGTTCTTTGTATGTGACCTGAATAAAACTTGCAGAATGTTACACATGATCATTGACCTTGATGTAAGAATAATGTACTTTCCCCATAACTGTCTACATGTCTGTCACTGATTATGTTCTTCCAGTAAAGGGTAAACCTAAACAAACATGCTAAGTCCGCTGTAAGTGCTTTGACAAGTACCCTACTGAATCAACACTGCCTACACACGAATAAAATGTCATGTAGACCTAAAAAAACTGTATGAACTTGCTTTTAGAAACATAAAAACAACATTAAAACATTTACAACAGAACACTATTTACAGCATGTCTAAATAGATATACTACTAAGTATCGCCTTGTTGTTATAAAAGTTGAGTTAACACAGTATCTACTCCCCCAGCCCAGCAGTCCCCTTAACATGGTATACAGTCAATTTAGGAATCCATATTAGTATTGTTGGTTGGGGATGACTAAAACATTGCAAACAACACTGCTACCCTTCTCAAAACCAGAAAACAGAGCCAACATTATGAAGCTTGAACTGGAAAATGACTTGACTGCTCTGAAGAGAATCAACTAACCTGGCTTGTAAAATGAAGCATGAATTGGATAAGCACATCCATATAAATCATGCCTCCAAAATGACCATAAAGTTGAATCAACACCTCTGTGATTTAGACTCCGATCAATAAATGAGTCAGGCCGATATATTGACCAACATCAGCTTATCACAATATCGGTATCGGCATATATGTAACAAGAGATTTCAGTAACCATATAGCCTATATGTTTGAGGTAATTTAGAAAGTGTCTCTATTACTTAGTCCTCCAGAGAGAACTGACTAATTTAACTGTAAAACATGTCCTGTTAATCTTGGTCACAATTCTTGAATTGCCAAATTTAAGGGACTCTTATCAAAAATGATTGTGTATGTTATGCATTAATGATAAAGAAATAAATATTGGCCAACATACTGTTATTTAAACTCTCAAATACCAATTTCAGTATATAATATCGACATGGCTCTAATCAAAACCTCTTTAACAAAAGCTGATCATTAAAAGCCTCATGAGGGCTGTTGTATCAGAATAACATTACATTAGCTTCAGGTGTACCTAATAACCTAGCAAGTGAGTATGAATATAAACCTACAGGGAAATATCACACCTGTCAATGGAGCAGATTAATATTAACTGTTGACCGCATAAATAAAAGTAAGTGATGTATGGCACACACACAGACTAAACAAAAGTTTTTTGGAGTTTCTTTTGCAAAATGTACACTTTAGCAGGTCTGTCCCACAGATCACAGACCAGCTGATTTAACGTTAGCGTCGATTCTACTAGCTAACTGTAGCGTTAAATTAACTGGTGTAAATTGGTTTGTAGGAAGTTATTACACAATCATCGCTTGCATCATCCACGCACACATGCACACACGCGCGCGCACACACACACACACACAACTTACTCTGTTGTCTTCTGATGTGCTGCGGCTGCTTGAGTTTACTAAATCAACACAGGTCTGTCGGTCTGTCTTTGTAGTCCAACACAGAGTCAACCGGGGTAACAGATATAGGTCGTTCTCGCGGCGTTAGCTAGCTAAGCCACAGACCTAACGGCTCACGTTAGCTGTCAACGTAAAAGTACCGTCGCTTCGTTATTTGCCCCGTCAACTGCCATTCCGTCGTCTTCACATCTTTTCCTAAACTATTTTCATTTGACGCTTCGCACCGAGCACTTGGTAACTCACAGCGAGCTCATTGTTTTTTACTCGACATGACGCTTTGGTTTAGCTTAAGTGGAAAACGCAACTGGCACTACCTACTACCACCCTAACTCACCCTAGATTGTCTCCTTATATATGAGCAGATAATAGTATACTCTATGGTGATGGTGATGATGATGGTGAGGGCGGAGCAGGATGCCTCCAAACGACTGCTTGTTTCTGACCCACTGACTCGGGGTTTTCTTCTTCCGTGTTAGACACGGAAGCATTTTTTTAAATATACGGGAATCCCTTTAGTTCCCAGAGCTCATGAAGAAAGGCAAAGCCTTTAACTTATTAGCCAGCGATGGAATGTAACTAAGAACATTTACTAAAGTAATGTAACTTTAGTACAATGTTTAGGTACTTTTAGCCTACTTTACTTGAGTACACGTGTAATAGAGAAATATTGTACCTTGTACTCCACTACATTTATTTGACAGTTATAGTTACATTCAGGGTATGATGATTTTACATACACAATGGGCTAGGTAATGAGCATAATAAGTATAATAAGTATACCACCAGCAACAACATTAAAAGACCTAATAATAATGAAATAATAAAATATATAATAGGCCTATCACTTAAAGGAGCCATTCTGTGTAATGAGTACTCATTATACTTTAAGTACATTTTGCTGATACTGTTTCAATAATTTTACCTAAGTTACATTTTGAAAACAGGACTTTTAGTACTTGTACTGGAGTATATTTATATCAGTGCATCACTACTTGTACATAAGTAAAGGATCTGAATACTTCTTCCACCACTGCACTAAGCACAGAAGAAAAAAACGTTTACCAACGGTCTTGACAGGTATAGCTAAATTTAACCTTTTGAAGTTCTCACATGTTTTGTATTTCTTTATTTACAGTGCAGAAGAACAGCAGAACAACTGCAAAACCAGGAAACCTATATGATTCTTGGAATTCCTATTATTTTGACTTTTTGTTTTGCCAATAACTCAGCCCCGCATTGCTATGTTTTTTTTTTTTTTTTTATTGTGTGCATATCACCTTAATAGTAAAACTGAGCATCAAGGCGAACATTAAATGTAAAGTAACTGTTGTGTTCCCCTTGTCCTGCAGATTTAAAGAAGACCTCGTCAAAATGCACTTCAACCCACACATTTCAAAAAGAGAGAACTAACTAGAACTGAAACAATAAATGGACATAAGTTTCATTTAAAACAAAAGAAACTATTGAGGACATTGGCTGGGGTTTATCTTCTTGGCTCTTTTCTGCTGCAGAATGGTCACTTTTAAAGGTCAGCTAAATCACTTCAGTTTTGATTAATAAATAAATGAATACAGTATCAGTTGTAAGGTATCAAATAGTTCATTTTTCACCCAGAGGAGGGGGGTGCTTTATATTGCACTTTAAAAATATTGAACAATTAATTAACTTTAATTCAAAAGCAAAATCTCACTTCATTTGATCATTCTCAATTTTAATTGCACTGGGATTGATATGTGGGAAAGAAAAGAAATGCAGCACAGTAAGCTATGATATCAAACGGTATGTTGCCGTCCAAATGAAGCATGTACTCTGCTCTGCAACAACAACTACCCTAAGTATTTCTTACTGTACTTATGGGAGTAAAAGAACAGCTTGACACTGTCAAAGAGATCCCTCCAGGTTTGGCCTTGATAGCTGTGTGTGTTGTGGACAGTGTGTTACAGCTCTAAAAGCTTCTGTGAGATAATGCCAGAGCTTCAGCTTGAGCTCCGGATCTAAATGGCAAGAACACAAACCAGGTGATGCTCTAAAGTGTGGGAGGTGTGCAGACACAGCTTAAAGAATTTCTCCAGTACGTTTAAAGATGTTAGACTCATTTGTCAGAAATCATTTTGTACAGACTCTAAAGTTCAAACAGCCTCATACAAATGTTTTAATATATTATGTAAAACTTGTGTGTGTAGGTGAAAAAAATGTCATCCCTGCAGGTCTCTACAGAGTCCCAACTATGGATTGATTGGAGAACAGGAGGCCATATTGGCACCAGAAGATAAGGGGATTTACTGCAAGGAAAGATTTGGCTAAAGAAAAATTAATAAATAACCTTGTCACACTTCACTTTTTGACCCTATTTGCAAAATGTGAATACATATTAATAGAGCTGGAGGAATCTTATTTTATGCTTTGATGTATAAAAGCCTTGAGCAACAAGTGCAGTTATAACATAGCATGAAAGCTGATTATTTTTCTTTGGAGTTTTTCCTCCCATTAAATTTCACCCTGACAATTAAAACGGCACACACTGTACCATCTCCTTTGACAGTGACTGACAGCCGCTCTCAGAGACGGTGACATGATTATGGAATGATGTGATTATGGAGGTGGCATGACTAGTCACTTAATCTCATCACGACTCATCTTTCATGAGTCTGGATGGACTGGAAGACCTGGAGAAACAGGTCACTCTGTTTCAGGATGGCCACCCTCTCCTCTTGTTTTTGTTGTCTGCACTTCTGCACTAACTCATTTAATACATTACCTCATATTTTAATTGGTAGCACATTCTGTAATCTGATGCTGTACACAGGTGATATTGCTGATAACAGTAATCATTTGGAACATTCACCTCTTGGCAGGATAACTGTAATAACTGTAGTTTCTAAAAAACAGATGGATGTCAGGCTAATTGTCTGTCTTTGGACATGGTCCCTTTGGTCTTCACCTGTGAAAACATGTCAAAAGAATAAGTTCAAAATCCATATCCTCTGAAATAATGGCAAACGTCAAAACAGCATGAAGTTTATTAGCTCCTTAGACCTCATCCAACCTCTTATTGTGCTCACATGCTTTCTCTTTTGGATTAATTCAATAAATACATATTTTATGTGCAACCTCAAGGAGACAGGGTTGTTTGTGTGAGAGAGGGCAACATTTAGAGTTTTGACCTCAATCTTGGAGAACAGAAATTATTGTAGTTTAGACTCACCAACTCAGCAACTTCTGTTTCTCTTCAGGAGGTTCCTGTGTACTAACCCCCGTCTTATCTCCATTGTATCAGCCTTAGAATGCAGAACTAACTGCGCATACTAATGAAGGCTGTGAAGTATATTTCACAATTAACCACATACATTGAATATTTTCAAGACACTTAGAGGTAAAGTTGTGTCACTTTAGTTCTTCACATAAAATACAGCGGAAAAACAGGCTTCCAAAAAAGGCCCACAGAGAAACAATACAATGACACCTGGCTGCAGACAAGATGGCTGATGTCAACCACAATGGTCATCCGTATACAGGAAGTCACTAGAACAACAGCTAGATCAACAGCAGGAAGTGAAGGAAATAGATTTTAAAAATTGCTTATTTAAATAAAACCTATTCAAAAAACAATCCTTGTTTTTTGTGATCCTGAAAAAAACATTTTTTCTTTTTAATTTCTGTCCATGTTTGCAGATTTTTGCGCTCCAGAACTCCTCTGTGCCTTTTAAAAAAACGTGTGAAATCAAGGCACTGAAGGAGTTAATAAGTTCAAGTGCTCCTGCGCAACACACACTGCTGTCTAAATTCAAGATCCTCAGCAGAATGCCGAAGGAAGTCGGGATGACTATTGCTCCACCACCGGTTTTCAACCAAGAAAAGCAGCTTCTCTCACCCACTGACTCCTTCATCACGGGATGAGCCTGCAGTGAAAGGTGGGGCTGGATCATCACGTCCATGTGTGTTCACTCTCTCTGGTATTTGACTGACTCTAGTGCATAGATTTTGCTTAATTGCTTAATTGCAGACCAAACCATCCAATGATAATTAGTCAGGATTTGGGAATTGTGACTTGGCTGTAATTCAGTGGGTATAGGCCTCATGTATGTGGTTTCACCAGGAGTGCCAAAGCTTTTATCACGTTTAAATTTCAAAAATGTACTCACACTGTTCAACTAGAAGTAGCAGAAAAGGGCCACAAACTATTTGAAAAGACAGAATATTAAAGCTCAATGCAGCTCACAGCTTTTCTGTATTCACACTCTAACAAACTGTGCACCAAATATTCCTTTAAATCCAGACAGACCATCATGTCAAGCTCCTCTGACACTCTACAGTTCCATTTCCCCACCCACGCTGCCTCCATCCTCAGCAAAATGAATGCTCTAAGAGAGGAGCACCGCTTCTGTGATATCACACTCCTTCTTGGGGGTCCACAAGGCACCACTGTCCAGCCTCTCCATTTCCACGGTCACAGAGTGGTGCTTGCAGCGTCCTCAGATTTCCTACGTGACCAGTTCCTGCTCCACGAAGGCCGGGCTCAGCTGAGTGTGGGTGTAGTTTCCAGCGTGGAGGTTGGCAAGAGACTTCTCCTGTCCTGCTACACCGGGATCTTAGAGGTGTAATATAATCTACTGCTTCTCTGAACTCTTTACAGTAAAAACAGAGCAGAATATGCAGAACATATCCTCATATTGTACTGTACAATCAAGATGAAACCACTGTAACAGAGTGTCAGAATGACAGGTTAAAAGAATAACATCCAGAGTAACGTTATACCAAAACAGAAATAAAGAACAAACATACTGTTACAACAACAAAAGAGTGGGTGTTATGTGATATGAAAGTTAAAGATGACTGAGACGACTTTACTCAGAGGTTGTGGTTCTGTTCTTGCGTGTGTGTTTAAAGGTATGCACGTGAAAGTTTGAATTCTGTACTGTTAGTTATTTTCCTTGGTTTCCATTATATATCTATTACTGTAGGTCCCTCTGAGAGAGCTGGTGAGCTACCTGACTGCAGCCAGTGCACTCCAGATGAGTCAGGTGGTCGAGAAGTGTGCCCAGGCCGTCTCCCAGCACCTCAGTCTCACGCTGGCTTTCTTGAAACTGGAGAGACACACGGAGGAGAAGGAAATCCAGCAGCTAGACAGCCTCAAAAATCAGGAGGAAAGGGATACAGCCCGGCCCAGCACCAGCATCCAGGAAGCAAGTACAGAGGAAGGGGGAAAGAGGGTCATCCAAGGAGCCGAGGTGGACAGTCAAGGACTGAGAGAGGTTATAGCTAAAATAGAGTTATCTGAAAATGCAGCATGTTGTCTCGATACCCTGGACTCAGAGGAAGGTGGAGACATCCATCCTGTTCACACAAACAAGCCATCCTATCAAGATCACCACATTACAGGTGCCCTAAGATGTAAGCCGCGCCCTCCTACAGCTGTCCGAGATGATATATCCTCCACAACCAGAGGAAGTTCTGCTCTACACGAAGAATTGGTGGACGGTTCCCAGAACCAAGACGAAGAAGCCGGGGAAGAGCAAAGAGAAGAGGAGGAAATATTCTTGCTGGCTGCTCAACTGCAAGAATGTAGAGAGCTGATAGACTCCAATCTATTTTGCCTCTCTGGAGCACATCTGCCAAAGAGTCATTGTTCTGGAGATGAGCTGACAGAAGAGTCAGACAGCATATTGGTCCAGAGGCCATACCTGTGCAGGAGGTGTGACAGAGTCTTCCAGCACCTGGAGAGCTATGTGGGCCACCTGAAGGAGCACAGGCAGTACTTGTGTTTGGTCTGTGGGAAAGGCTTTTCCCAGAAGAGTAACCTGACCCGCCACATAAGCGTCCACACTGGTGTCAAGCCTTTCAGATGCCCGCTGTGCCACAAGACATTTTCCCAGAAGGCCACGCTGCAAGACCACCTCAATCTTCACACAGGGGATAAGCCCCATAAGTGTGCTTACTGTGCTGTGCACTTTGCACACAAGCCAGGTCTAAGGCGCCACCTGAAGGACATTCATGGTAATAGTAGCCTGCAAAAGGTGCTTGAGGAGGCTGTGGACTGACAATAAAGAAGTTTAGTTAATGCAGTTGGTCTTAATAGCTGTTTGTTTCTATACTAATTCGGGAGCATGTCAAATAAGGAGTCAGAAAGCACAATAAGTTACATTACCCTGACTTGGAGGGTTATAAAGATAAGGCATTTCAATTTAAAAAATAATTATTTTGTGTTACATTGATTTTTTTTTAAACATTTGAGCAAAATCTCTTTTTATTTCACTTTCTGCTACACCAGTGTCTGTCATCACACTGAGAATCTCTGAGGTAACGCATTTGCACTGTAATGTGCTAATGGAAAGTAGTAAGGGTCCTTCTGTGCCTTCTGCAGCGTTTTCCTCCATTTCTGTGGGTACAATACACTGAATTAAGTCCTGTAGCATGCAATGTACACATTTCATTATGGTATATCATCTGCCATGTATAATAGTGAATGCAATCTCATATAGGGTTGAGTTGGACATTATTTCCAACACCTTTGAGAGTGCTCCCGCATTTTATAGAGCGTACAGCCAACTACTGTAAATGTGTGCCTCTGTTGCCTCTACAACCAAAGATTATTCTGCTTTACCAAGAAGATGAGCTATATGTAAACTATACAAGAGAAAACGTTAATGGAAGACAGTGAACATGTGAACATTGCTGTAATTACGGCAACAAATTCTGGAGAAAACCTTGTTACTTGATGAAAGAAATAAAATGCCTTTATAGTTTTAAGGGACTATTTCTTGGCTTGTTTGCTTATTTTTTGGACAGGCTGAACACTGTAAAATAGCTCAATTCAATACATGCAGTATGCCTGTATAAAAATGAGGATGGGGTTCACAGACAACCATTGCTTCACGATTTGACCCGATTGAAATTGTGTGCAGTTCGCTGAGCATTACGTTATAAGTGAGTGGGTTCTCCCGCGTGGCTGAGAGGGTTTCCATGCTTTCTCACTCCATTCTTTCCCTTCACATCTCTCCTTTTCTCCTTCTTTTCTCCTTTCGGCCCAGAAATGTAATCATCACTCGTCTCAGTGAATGGAACACAAGTTGTTGCGCTCCTCGGGGCATCCGAGGCGCCACTGGCTTGAAATTTGTGAGTGTGTGCAGACAAATAATGAATGCATGACGGGGTGTGTATTCAGTGTGTGTGACCAAGGAAGACAGAGAATTCACAGAAATATAGTCAAAGATATACCAGAGCATGTGTAGTGTATCCATCTATTCACCCATTAAAATAGAGGCTCATACCTTCCTGAGAACAATTTGCACATAATACAGTAATGCTGCCAGCAAACTACAGTCAACCAACTTCCTCATTTGTGAACATAAGCCATTCTTTATGTGCGGTGAAATGCTGAAGGAATTAGCCAGACAAAATATTTAATTTCACATAGTCCATGCGCACCCAGTTGCACACAAACACACACACGTACACACAGACAAACAGTATGCTGGATGTGGCATTTGAGGCACCTCCATTATGAATGAGAGACTGAGAGGTATAAAATATGAGGAGGATGGAGGAAGATGTAGGAGTGGCGGCAGATACAGAGACGGGGATGACAAGAGTGTTAAAAGTGATTAAGATATTGAGATAAAGCATTTACTTTGGTCTTATGAAAATTAAAACCTTTAAGTTTATATGCATGTGCATGACCATGATTGTTCTGAGGAGTCCACTGACTCTGATGTTGGTGGGAAAGGTGGTTTTTGTACACCCATGCCCACAGTTTGGCAAGATGTCAAGATGAGCCGCAAGGAAGGAGCATGAAGATGAAAGAGCAGCACCTGCCCCTCCCTCATAACCACCGCTGAAATTCCCTTGAGCAAGACCCCCAACCCCCAACTGCTCCAGTAGAGCTGAGTAGAGCCACTCAGCGGCCAACAGATCAGACTGCGGTTGTACAGGTGCGAATGTGTGTAACTGTGTGAGTGTAGAGCAGGCTACTCCTGAAAAAGATGGCATTGCTCTTAGCAGAACTACACTTGATAAATAAAGCTTAAAACATTACAGTGAAATGTACTTTTGTTTGATGTTTCTATGAAGCTAAAAAGCACAAATAATCATCTTTCACCAGTTGAGATTTTCAACCTACTGTACTGTGAGAATCATGAAAATCTTCTATTCAGTTCAACCAAAGAAACAAACAAGACCGACAGTCTACAGCCACGCTAGCAGCTCTGTGAGGCTGTAGGCACAGTGGTGCTTTTGAGCTAAATGCTAACATCAGCATGCTAACATGCTCACACTGACGATGCTAATGTGCTGATGTTTAGCAGGTATAACGTTTATCATGTCCACCATCTTAGTTCAGCATGTTAGCATGATAACATTTGCTAATTAACTAACAAAGTACAGCTGAGGCTGATGGGAATGTCATAAACCAAAATACTGGACAAGTTAAATATTTTGACCTGATGATTTCTAACTAGATTACAATTCATCCTCTGGGCACCTTGGATTGGAAATGTCATGGCAATTCATTCAACAGTTGTCAAGACATTTCACTAAAAACCACAAATGTCAACCTGCTGGTGGCACTAAAGGAAAGGTTAGGGATCACCAAAGTTGGAGGATTCATCCTCTGGAGACCATGAATGTCTGTCGAAAATATCACGGTAATCCATCCAATAGTTGTTGAGGTCTTTCAGTCTGGATCAAAGTGATGGACCAACTGACAGACCGACATTGCCATCCCTAGAGCCATGGCGCCAGTGTGGTTAAATACAAGCAAGGAATAAAGCTCGATTGGTTGTTAGAATGTAAAACATACAAAGAACTGCTGTGGAAATTGTTGTGTTTATAGTGTTTATATTACATACATAACATATGCATATGACAGATTGTAATGACTTGTAATATTTGATTTACTTTGCTGTTTCAACTACTGTTTAATTTACAGTAATGTTTATCCAGACTCATTATGTAACTCAGTCCGAGTTCCTTAAACACTGCCAAATGCACCACTTGTTGCCACGGAGACAGGTGCCTGTTCAAATTTTTCACAAACTAAAGTAACTTTTTCAAGCCAACAGCCTGCTGCATGTACAAATGGCTTGCTACAACATTGATGAGCAGAGGGGGTGCAAAAGATTTCGGATCTTATATGTTGCTGACCAGGAACATCCTTCTATAGCCTCAGTCTCCCTCTGACTTGCTGCAGGAATAACGCACCATGCCATAAAGCACACGTGTCCTCATAATGAGTAGGTTCACCATGATGAGGAGAAAGTCTGAGTTATTCCTACAGTATGACATCATTATAAACACTGGAGGTAAAGCCCACATGGTCAATGAGCCTGTTAAATAGGCCTACTATTGAGATGCCAGGATAATGTACAGGATGAAGCTATCCAACTAATAGGATTACCCTCAGCAGGCTGCATTCATCAACATAATACAGTGTTTTATTGACCAGTACTGTAGGATATAAAAGGGCTCTCTTGATATAAAGTAACTGAATTATAGTTAAAATAAAAAGACATTTGAATATATTCACATTAGACTGACTTTAGTTAGACTGCTATCAAATGCTGTAACAGCCTTGTAATTAAAGTGTAATTTAAGTTAGGCTAAATCAAAAATAAATGTGTGCGTTATTAAAGCCACGGGGGGGGCATGTTTTTTTCTTCCACTACTCCACTTCTCTAAACGCAGGGCTGCAATAAAACGAGCGGGGACTGCGTGTGTTTGTACGTGTGTGAACTTCCTCTTGACAGGCGCACTTGACAGCGCATCCTCTGCTGCTGCTGCTCTGCTTCTCTCGGTCTGTTCCTTTAAAATCAGGCAGCCCACGCCTCGAAAAGCGGCTTGTTCCGGCTTGCCCCTTTACATCTTTTTATCCTTGCTCACAACATTAAAATAGTGCCCCACGCCGCTCCTCGGAAAATTACGCGCAAGCATTTTTTGTTGAACAGTCGGAGGGTTATCGAAACCGCGTCTCAGCCAGAGTATGCCTGATGCGTAGCGGTGCAGCAGCTCTCTGCCTGTGCAGCCCGGAGGTGAGTCTGAGGCGCAGTTCAGGCACCATCACTGGCGGAGCGATACCACCATCCTCTCAGCCCCGGTTTGTCAAGCTGAGAGCGTGTGTATCACTGTACCTGAGCGAACGTGTCCGTCATATACTGCCGGAAAGGGGGGCAGAGGATCAAAACTGGACCAAGGGACTGTCTCTAATGCTCAGAAATGCAGTGCCATATCGGTCTCACGTCAAGAGTTATCTCGCTGGGCTGGCTGCTGCGGTTGTTTTGCAACTGATGAAGATTTTTTTTTCATAATATTGCTGCGTTTCTGTGGACGTCTGTGAATATGTTTATTCTGGTGCTCTGGTGTAGTGCGTGAGGTAAGTGACTTATCCAGAGGTGCGCGCTACTTTCTCGTGCTCCTCAAATCGAGATTTTGTTTGATGTGGGCAAAGCCTTTGACATTTTCATGTCAGATGAGGACTTTGTTTTCCTCATCTGAAAATGAAGGATCGTTTAGCAGCTACAGATTTCAGAAATTATATTATATATTAATTAGACCTGGAACTATTTGGCTACCAGCTCATCATCAATTTCTGCAACTGGTGCTGATGGGATATTATGAGAAGGCTGGTTGTATTGAAATGATGGGCCCATAGCTCATAGGCAGCTACGAATGCAAAACAGGGTTTTCTAGAAAGAGTTGAGGCAGTCATTGCATGCTGGAAAGCAGCATGAAACTGTAGATATGCGGCTGCAATTGTGGAGAGGCTGGTTGATGTTACCTCTCAAGCATGATGATAAGAATTTGCACATATGTGAAATTTATAGTGGAACATGACTTTTGCTGTTAAAGTGACTCCTGAGCCACAGCAGAGCAGTTTCCAAGTTCAGGTGTTGCATATTATTTACCGTAGCCTTCAGTCTGAAATGCCGCACTGTCATCATAAAGTTTAAGAGTGCAGCCGCCTGTCATGTTGGAGGTTACTCTATAACTTGCTGATTTGCAACTGGAAGCAACCTGATATTCTGACAATATTATCCAAGGCTGCAACAAACTGATGCTGTGCTCCTGTTTCTGCAGACACATCTCGCAGGGGTAATAAAGCAGGCCTATACTATGTCTGCTGTATAATACAGCAGCTAGTGAGCTGTATGGTTGCCCTGCCTCCCATCCAGAAACTACCCCCACACACTGTGATGACAGGCATAATGAATAAATAATCACACAGACCCACATACCCCCACTATACACTCAAAAACAAGTGAGCAGACATGGTGAAACAACTGTAGTAACCCTGTAATAAATTATGGAGGGAAACATTTTCAAATATCACAGGAAAACTGGCTGCTTTAGCACCATGATAGCCTAGTGTTGCCATACAAAATGTGATTTTTCTTTCATTGCAGACTGCAAGTGCATTAGTGTTTTGTTACGTATACTTTCCAGAGCACTGTATACTGGAGTTTGTGTGCCTGTTGAGTCTTTCAAAAGATTAACAAGCACCATCAGTTCTTAGTGTAAAAGTTTAACTTTCTCTTCATCAGGTACATGCTTGCTGTGGTTACAAGTGCTGTTTTCACTTTACAGCCGATAGGTGCTGCCTTAATTTGTTTCTTTTAGTCGTCAACAGAAATGTGTTTTAGGACAAAGTGTGAAGTGTTTCACCCGGGCTCAATTTATATTCTTCTAACTTGCTTGATTTTGAATTGATGATACAGTATCTCCGTTTTTCTCTCTCTCAGCAATATGGTGGGTGTGAAGTTTCAGTCTTGTTGTGCTTTACCCACTACGTTGTTCCCAGAAGGCTGTGCTGAAGGCTCTACAATTGAGTTTATGTTAAAATTCTGGTTGTAGTTTGTGTTGTAAGGGGTGCTGCGTGACGCATGCAAGACATGTTTGGGGAGGAATTTAAATGTCATTATCACATTTATGAAAGTGAATAAAGTGAGTCATGAGAACCATTTAAATTATTTTAAAATAACCAAACAGGCTCATTAAAACAGTGTGGGTGAGCACAAGTTGCACATATTTCTCAGAATGAGTAAATTACAGTAGTGATTACAGTGTCTTAAATTACAGAATGAGACCATAACCATTAACGTGTTCATTGTTTTGTGATGATTACAACTTCTTAAGTGATAGTAACTCGTGATTTCATGAATCTGTGCCTCTGATGAAAACACCAACCTGGGTTTACTGATCCAGTGACATCACAAATGGTTATGTGCATATTTTTACAGACACTGTCACATGCTTGCACACGCACACACGCACACACACACACACACACTATATGGAATGTTCTAATTCTGGGGTCATGGCAACAGTGAGAAGGAGCCTGGAGGCCTCATATTACTTCAGATTCCTCTGCTTCAGGTCCGACTCATGCTCTGTTGCGGTGTGTGAGCGTCTGTGTGTGTGTGTCCATGCGTACATTCATTATTTCTTTTTGTGTGTATGAATGTGTGTGCATGTGTTGCGGAAAAGTTTTGGGGTGACATGAGCATGAGTGTCCGTCCATCAGATGGCGCAGGGCTTGCTCAACCCCCCTGAGACAGCTTGTCCCTTACTGCTGCAACGTGTTGTTGTGGATCTATAAACTGGCCTTATAAACTTTTTTGTTTTACATTTTCTTGCCTTTATTTGATAGGTGATAGTCGAGACTGGCAGGAAACATCGGGAGAGAGAGAGAGGGCAACACAGGTCCTCGTGTCAGAGTTGTCTCAGGGACATTGCAGTTATACGGTGTGCGTCTTAGACCACTTGGCCACGAGGCCCCAGACTTATAGCTGTCAGAACACCTCATAACAGCTTAGTAAGTGAGGACTGTTTGTCTTAAAATTGTCTTAAAATCCAAATGCTCTGCTTTCCACATAACACAGAGCCATTAGTTACCTTCTCTATACACAGATTAATGTGGTACCGCGGCCCCTGGTGTGTCTCTCTACAGATACTGAGGTACAATAGAGGTAACTGTGCCAACACTCACTCCGCTGGGCCTACAGAAATACTCAAGCTGGAGTTGCAAAGGGTCAGTTAAATGTCACGGCACAGCACAATCAGAAACTAATCCTAAACTAACACACATACGCACGTTAAATGAGAGGACCCATAACAACCACATCCACCCATCATTACGATATGCCTAACCTTAGCTCCTACTCCAGTCATAACCTAATCCCGACATGAGGGTGTGTACCACGTGGATAAGCCTCCCATTGGCTGACGGCTGTATTCTGCTTCCTTCTACTCTCGCTTTCAGTTGCGTTGCTGTTTTCAGTTCATGTTTCTATGGGAAACAAGCTAACAAGCTACATGCTGATGACCGAAAACGGTGAAAACTTGCACAATAGCCTGGCATGATATTTTGCAGGCGCTCTAGTGATCTTAGCAGAGGTAAATCCTATGCTTGACGTAAAACATGGCTTTAAGAAACCAAACTGTTTTTTACCTTAGCTGTATGAGTCTACCTGATTTTCTTCTACCCGACCTTTCGCTGGCACAGCTCAAACATGGTGAGAAGATCTGGCAATGTGAGAACATCAACCTTTACCTTTAAGTTAACCTAACCTGAACCCAATATTAAGTCTCATCATAGCTTAAACCAAAGACCAAATCTAATAAAGACCCCAAATGTCGTCCTATTGTAGAAGCGTTCGTACCTCAATGTTCTGAAAAACACTCTCAAAACAATCTCACTCTTTCTCTTTCTGTCTGTCTCTCTCTCTCTCTGAGACATGCCAAAGGAAACTCCAGATGCCCTCCCCCTCACGGGAGAAGTGAGGACTCACTGTCCTGAGCCAGATGATAGCTCGCCAACTGTTGGCTGTAAAGACACAATGTACTTCTCATCCTCCGCTCAGTAGAGTGGGTGGCTCAACAGGCCACAAATCACTGCTTAGGTCTACAAAGCCGTCTTTCAACAATTTTAGGGACATTTTTGCTCTTAAAAGTGGACACTCAATGTGCTGCATCTTTCTCGATGCTTGGGTGTGTTTAAAATGGCACATCTTCAACTTTTTCCTACACTGCAGAGCACTGAGTTATGCACTCTAGGTGAATTGCAGGCACGAACAAGTCTGAAAGAATAGGAACAGAGCTCATGGGTCAATTTCCTCATTTTAAAACAATCAGTGAGGGAGAGGAGCCTGATGAGGAAGTTGAGGTCTCCTGTAATCATACAACACGCCCACCTCTCCCTGTCACAAGACTAGACTTATTCATGTCTGTGGGGGCTTTGTGTGTGTGTGTGTGTGTGCTTGCAAACATACATGAGCAGTGATCCATTCAGGCAAGTAATGGAAGTCTTGTGTACATCATGATATTTTGGACTCCCCATGTGCTGTGAGGTACTTATGCATAGGCTATTATTAATCTAATAGTGTGACAGTGCACAGATTTGTATCCAGCTACAGTCTGCAGGAATCATTTCTGCACAGAGAGACAGGCAGGGCTAGAGCACCAGCTAAGGTCGGACTTCTTGTGTTCTGCCAGGGACTCTGTAAAAAAAACAGGATGTAGCAGTTGCTCAGAGCTGGAACAGGTGGCTGTCAACGTGACTACAGCCAGTGAATCACGGTTAACAGTTGCTCCCAGAGTTTGCGCCACTCCCTAATCTGCGGACACACACAGAAAGATAGTTTTATCCAGGCTCACGTGCCAAGATCAAACTCCTCACCTTCTTCGTCTCCAAACCTCACCCTGAACCTGTTTCACCACATGAGCGTTATACCTCGCTCTTCCTCGGACGGTGCTTCAGCAGTTTGTGGGCTACAAAAGTTATATTTGGGCTCCTCGCGGAAGGAAATATGACGCGCGAGGACAGAGCGGAGGTGTCCACGCGGCCAAGGAGGCAACTCCGGCACCGCGCGCTGCGGGCAGTTTGGAAGGTGCGTATAACTGCATTAAAACTGGCTCGTCGCCATATATATGATACGGTAGACATTAAAATGCATTTAGTGGTGAATCTCTGGGTATATTTGTTGTTTAACGTGGTGTACAGCGCGTGCGTAATATGCAAAGTTCCTCTTTCTCTTTCCATTGGACTTTCTCTGCTAGCATGTTCATATTGTAAAGAGATTTGGTTTATTGTTTTTCATAAAAGGTTGTTTTCTAAGCTCAGACAATTCCTAGAAGACTTAGGGAGTCTTTACTTTTGGTCGTTATTTTTCCAGACATGTAGTAGGCTTTTTTCATGAGACACAGACAGGCACTGCAGTGTTTATAGACAAATAAATATACATTTTGTTTGTAAATAGGCCTGTTTTTGTGCACATGTAGTCGATACATGGCTGCACAGGCTCTCAGAATCACACACACTGGTTGCATCATGTTTTCAAACCGGTATAGTCAGTGAACTGAGGTGCTTTGTCCTGTCTAATCTCCTTTATTCTTACTTACTCTGTGTGTGTGTGTGTGTGTGTGTGCTGTTTTACTGTATCTCTAAACTCATTTGAATAGATGTTTTCTTCCAGTTTTCTATGGCACCTGCTCTGTGAGGGTACCAGCTGTTATTTTGGTGAGCAGTTTGAACAGATGTAACAGACTCTAAAAGCAACAGGTGCTGGCTGTCTGCACGCCTGTCCAAAACACTTGGGAGTCAGAAGAATGGTGTTTTTAGGGCCCGAAGCACCGAAAATCGGTGCAAGGACCTATTGAAATTGTAAGGATTATTATTATTATTATTATTATTATTATTATTATTATTTTTCTTCCGCGACATTGAGTGGGAAAATGGGGGCCTAAAGGTGCTCGAAAAGTCATGAAAATTTGCACACACGTCCGGCTCGGCGAAAATACCGGTCTGACATGGGTTCGGAGCATGGGGGGGGGGGGGCAAAAATTATAGCGCCACCTTCAGTTTTCGAACTTAATGCCCCCCCCTTTCACTTTGAGATAGATGCACCAAACTTGGTATGCTTATGGGTGACGCCCAGACTTAGAAAAAAGCCTCTTGGACCCCTACTCTAAACCCAACAGGAAGTCGGGTATTTTTCATAAAGTGCTCATTTTGAGGCATATTTTGTCCATTTCCAGGGCTCATGCTTTTGCGAACTCCGCCCAGAGATTTTATCAGATTCACTTCAAACTTGGCCTATGCCCTCTAGACAAGTTGACCTTTAAACCATACTCGCAGATTTGCTATAATTTGAACGGCGTGCCCGTGGCGCGCCGTGGAAATCAGGTGTTTTGCCGCCAAACAGGAAGTGGTCTCTAACTGGACTGTACATTGTCCAAGAGGCCCCAAACTCACCATGTGGCATGACCCCCCCGCCCTGAAGGCATCCATATGCATATTTGCGGCCACACTCATAGCGCCACCTATTGACGACAGGAAGTGTCACGGCTTACAGTCTGACATGCACCTCTGAGTGGGTTGAGCAGAAAAACCTCAAACTTGGCCTCTGAAGCCTAAACATGTTGATGATGCCTCACAGTGAAAATTGTGAGGTTTTTGCAAAGGGCGTGGTCATGGCGGCGCGGCGAATGTCGATGCTCCATCATGAAAATTCAAAGTCTCGTAACTTGGCTGAAAGTGGTCAGATCTTTTCCAAATTCCTCACGTTTATTGACATTCCCGGCATGAACACATGTAGGGGTCAATATTTACTCAAAGTCATAGCGCCACCTAGTGACGACAGGAAGTGCCAGGCCCCGTACTTTGAATCAGTACTCCTAGCAGGTTAACCACATCCACCTCAAACCTGGGGAGGACAGACCTAAGAAGTGGATGAAGCTTCACTGTGAAAATTGTGACGTTTCATCAAGCGGCGTTGCCGTGACAACGCATTCCTCGCCATAAACAGGAAGCAGTTTTTTGAGGGGCTAAACATGCTTGAAATGTCATGAAACTTGCCACACACGTCGGGAGGGATGTATTCTCTTGTATGATATGGGTCTTGGACATGGGCGTGGCCAAATCGCCTCATTAGCGCCCCCTGGAAAATTAAAAAATTGCAAAACCACCCTCAAAATTTGCCCGACATTTATGAAAGTCAGGCGGCATATTTGTCATGCCCAGACCTAAAAAAAGCCTCTTGGACCCCTGCTCTAAACCCAACAGGAAGTGACTTATCTTTAATAAACTGTTCATTTTAAGGGTATTTTGCTCATTTCCAGGGCTCACGCTTTTGCCATCTCGTCCCAGAGATTTCATAAGATTCA